>JADKLZ010009123.1:0-37902 GCA_021533235.1 Biomphalaria straminea | reverse complement strand
GTTTCAGTTGCTTGTTTGTCCACAGTTCTTCAACAATAAAAAAAAAAATATAAATAAATGAAACAACAGAAAAGGTGCTTCATATACATACTATTATTTCCTAACATTCCTAGCTAAGATGCAGTCTGCAACAGAAAAAGGTGGAAAAAAATTTATAAACAGAAAAGATAGTAACATGTTAGTGTAAATGCATATATAACACATTTTCTATAAAAATCTATCACTAACTCTATATATTTTTACAATTCCTCTACTCAGCTTGCACATTAATGGGCAAAAAAAAAAACGGAAAGAAATGGAACATGGACATAGATCTCAAAAATAGCTCAAACGATTTTCCGAGAAATCTGTCAATTTTTTAAAGAAAAAAATAATTTTAATTTGGCTAAAGGACTAGAATATATTTATTTTGAACAGACTTCATTTTAAATGTCACTATATTATGCACCAATATGAAGCAGTGGATAATAAAAGCTATTATTCTAATCCTTGATTAGACATGCTCAACTACAGAATTTCTTTTTTTTAATTTCATCTTTTAATTATGCTTCTACCAAACACCGAAAGAAGTCAAGATTTCTGAGGTATTCTACCAAACATCAAAAGAATTCAAGATTTCTGAGGTGTTCTACCAAACATCGAAAGAAGTCAAGATTTCTGAGGTGTTCTACCAAACATCGAAAGAAGTCAAGCTTTCTGAGGTAATGTTTTGTAATGACTTTGTCAGACTATATCAACGCCATGAAAGGATCAAGATGCCTGTGTGTAGTCCCTGAATCAACTTATGTTGTCTTTGTTTCTATTTGTGTATGTTTCTGTTGTGTTTTCTGAATATGGGGAAAGAGTCCTTGTAATCATAACAAATTTCCATAAAGATCAATAAAGCAGTCTTAGAACAATTTAATGTTCATGTGACCTTAGGCTTATATCAAGATGTCATTATAAACCAATGATCTCGAAACTGAACAGGTCCTATTAAATCTGTCGCATTCCTAAGATTGCAGAGCAGAAGAATAGACTAGTTTTGAACGTACAGCAATGAGTAATATACCCTTAGTGAGAGTCAAAGTAATAAAACTGATTGTAAACAGAAGAGTGTTGATCATGTGCATCAGGACAATGATGATGTTGGGATGACTTAACAGGTCTAAAGAGCTAGGTCTAGTAACAGGATTTTGATTGAATGATGAATCAGACAAAAAGAAAGATACATATGTACAATATAATTTACAGTAGTTTGGTTCACAGCCATTTTTACATGAATTTATTGTTGCCTCCCCTGTGGCTAAGCACAATACGATTCAAATTTCAGTTGAAATGTTTAAGTAAAGCAAACATTACCCTACGTATAGATCAAATAAACCATCCTCTCTACAGGGTACTAATACACATTGCACATTTCTACACACAAGATAACTGATTGTCAGATTTAGCTTGCATACCAAAACAAATGCTTGCAGAATGGAATTTACATTGAACTCAAAAGACATTTCAGAGGGATAAACACTAATGTAGGGGAATGAGAACATTTCAATGGCCCATACAAGTCTAACACATTGGGGATAGTTAACATGTAAAGATAGTTTACACCAGTCTCAGATAAAGGTAAGGACAGAAAGATCTATTTCACGCAATCCACTTGAAGCCATTGGATCAATTTGACACAAATTGATTGTTGCTTCCTCAGTGGCTGAGCACAATAATGATTCAAACGTCGGTTGAAATGTTTAAATATTCCAGTAAAGCAAAGTTTTCTATCAAGTTTTCACTTTACTTTTTGAAAAAGAAGACAATAAATAAATTCTTTTTTTTTTTTTTTAGTTTGAAATTTGAATTCAATAGTTTCCAAGTAACAATTTTTTGTGAATGGATATTGACTAGGATATACTTAGTAGCTTGAATTAAATTTTTCAACACTGAATTTTATTTCTATTTACTTCATAATCCTAATTATGATTTCTTACATTTCAATTTTGAGAGTCTCTGATAAACTACAAGTTCATGTGAAAAAATCGAATGCAAAAAAAAAAGTAACAAATTTTATAACAAAATTTTAATGACTACGGTACATTTTAATAGCATCTTCAAACAAACCAAAGATCATTTAATTGATATTAAGTATTAGAAACATACAAGCAAAAATTATTTTTTTGTACAAAATTAAAGCCTAATCAATTACTGGCCCTATGAAACAGCAGAAATACAAAGATAGACATTACAAGATGAACTAGATGTGATTCTAGTATCACAACCAATATTATGGAATAGTTGGAAAACATTTTGGGGAATGGGGAGGAGTGCAGGGATACACTAGGTCATTTTTTTTTTGGCTTATTCAAATATTTTACTTATAAATAATTTTAAAAAATCCAAATGGACATGCAGTATTAATAATGGCTCATGAAATGATAAAGAAGTGATAAAAGTGAGTTCAAGCTAGAAGCAGAACAATGAAGATTTTGATAGTTTTTCCATATTATTTTACATTGTGAAATATCTGGATAAAAATAATGTACAAAAAGTTATTCTAAGAAGAAATAAGTTTTTTTTTTTATTTAGATGCATCATTGAAACCGATAACACCTTTTTTTTTTTCATATTAGCAACTGCCAAAACTTTATATCTAATATTATAACATTTGGACTTTATTATATCAGTTCTTAAAAGTAAGATTAGTTCTCACCAAAATTAAGATGATGGAACTAACCAAACTTAATTTGCCAACAGCCCTGTAACTCTGTGGCAACATCATAAGTTGTAAAATTGATCAACTATTCAATCCAACAATACAGTGGGGTAGCTAGGAATTTGCCATCATTTGGGGGCCCGGGGGGGGGCGGCGCCCTCAAGTTGAAGCCCGAGGTGATTTTCTGATTCTTTCCCACCTTAGCTACGCCTCTGCAACAATATAATGTGAATAGCATGTATCTTAATATTTCTGCTCAGGTGACTTTTAAATCAAATATTTTAAATACATGCACTGGAAGAAGTTCTATGAAACAAAACAAAATCTTCTTTTTTCTTTATAATTTAAAAACAAATGCCAAAAAAAAGAAAGTTTATGTTTTCTAGCTCTTAAGGGCAGCATCACAATTCAAATATGTCATCGTTGACCTGCTCCAAATTTTCTATAGCCGTCTTGACCTGCTTATTATTTGTTCGTGATCGGATCATCAGGACTGGGGAACTGTTGACGTCTTCCTCAGATAAGAAACGCCCTCTCCTTTCGCTGGCAGAACTAGTGGAAGAGTTGCTTCCCCTACGGGATGATGATGATGAGCTCTTGCGAGGTGGGAGCGCCAGAGGATTGGCATCAATGATTCCATTCAAATTTCTGTCAATAAAAAAGAAAACAAAATGTTCTGATTTTTTTTTATTACAATTATTATATAGATTCTGGATATATAATATAGATTTTCAATGTGTTTTTCTTAACTGTTTCATATAAATATATATAAAATATAGTTTTATTAAATACTACATGCTCAGCCTATATATCTATATATACATAACAGACATAATTTCATGTCATATCAAATAATCTTGAAAATATAAATTTCTGTGAAATCTTTTATTTTCCTTCCCCATACTTCAAAAAAATACTCAGATATATATAAAACCCATTACACCAGTCAGTAAAAAAAAAATAATGTTATATTGAGAAACTTTTACTATAACATACATGCTTTTATTGCAATAAAGATGTTTAAAATACACCACCAGCAAATAAAAATTATGTTAGCTGAAAAAGAAACTCTTGACCTAATAATTTTAACTCAAAATGAGAGATGCAAAGTATAGTAGGGCTACCATCAGAAACACATATTGGTCTAAACTGAATAATAATTGAAATAATGCGATAATTGAAAATTCAAGAAATAATTTTTGGTAAATGAAAATGATTTTTTTTTTAAATGTCAAAAACCCTCTTTTGAAAATAAGCATTAAAAAAAAATATGTAAAAACTTGTATTACTAATTTCTAAACATATTAACTGCTGGAACAAACTTATTCCACAGACTGACAAATACAAGAACAACGGACACATTTCTCAAACATTACAAAAAAATGTGATGATTTGGATTGTACACGGGTCTACTGGAAGGTCAAAAAGTGCAAAAAGAAATAATTTTTTTTTTTATTTCTGTTAGTTCTAAAAGTAAGATATACTAATACTACATACACAATTTGATTTTATTTATAAATGACAATATAAGAAGTCAACCCACAAAAGATATATAAGTCAGTAAAGGTCATTTGAGATATTAGAGAGATAACATGGAAGTGATTCCTATTTTTGTATTTAATACCAATATTTATATCATGTCAAAATTAAACGTGATTATGATTACCTTTTTTTTTTTGAAATTATTACTACATTAAAAAAATTTACATAAGCTTCTTAAACTTTTAATAAATTAAAGCTTTCGGGGTAAAAAAAATGTAAATTTCAAATATAGCTATATTTCATTTCTAAAATGTTTAATGTTATATTTCTCAACTATTTGTGTCACATTTTTTATGTGAATAACTATATTTTTAAGCTGATGGTACATTTAATAATTAAATATTAATAATACCAAAAATTAGATTTCAGATAAATCATGGTTTATTTCAAAAGAGAATGCTTTTTTTGTCAATACAATAAAATTTGGCTTATCAATTTAATCTAGTTGAAGTCGAATATGTACTTGTATAAGTGGTATCAAAAATACACTAAAATATTTTTTATTGCCAATCTAATTAAATGTATAATGTGTTTCAAAATAGAAAAGCAATGACAAAAACTCAATTCTTTGAGTCCATATATTTTAAGCTTAATAAGGATAATGTTGGTTTACACTTCTATTATATCTGTACAAATGTTATAAAAATAAAAGCATATGCTTATTTTTAAAAGATACACACAGAAAGTTGTGGGAACCTTGTATAAATTACTGGACACCTTAAACTAAAAATTAAAAAAAGCCTAACTGGAATGAAATAACACTCATAAAGATGTATAATTTTGTTGACTTGTATTCTAATCAATTATTTATGTTGATTCTGTTGATGTATGTTTTTAGAATTACATGTCAAGCTTTAGAGAAAAAAAAAGTATTTTTAACAATGCCAATGCAGTTCTTCTCTTGTTACTTCAAACAAAAAGAACAATTGTATAGAAAGTTATTAGATTGAAACGAGTACAGCTTACTAGATAAACTAGCGCTAACAGAAAGGCAATGAGTGGTTAGTTTGAACTGGAAACTAAACTAAAAGCATTTACTAGAAATAAAAACAACAAAAAAAAAAAAGATTGTCTTTGGTTGAGAGTGAAAACTTTGTTTAAAACTTATTCTTTCCATCTTTTTTTTTTTTTTTTGGGCTATGGAATTTTATTGTGATGTCATGCTTAAAAAAACATTTGAAAAAAAAGTTTTCCTTTTGAGTTGAGCCAAAGTCTTATATTCTTTTGTGTGAGAGAAATTAACAGGCTTCAAAATCTTTTAAAATTTGTTTAATAACAATATATACAAAGTGTATTTTAAAAATAATTTAAATCTTACTGAGTGAATGCTGATTATATAAATCTCGTGTATATTTTAAAATTTTGAAAATAAGGAAAAGGTATTTCTAGATTTTTAATGCATGTCTATTTAAAAAGAAAATTTTAAGTATGCATTAATTTTGAACAAATGTACCTATAAACTCTCTTTTTATACCACTATTCCATTTCATTAATTTTTTAACATAAACTTGTTGATATTACATGCAAAACTATATGTTTTGAGATTAAAACACCTTCTATACCATGTTATGTCAAACCCAATTATTATGAAAAACTGAGTAAATAAATCATAAAGATTAAAGGTTACATCAAGGATTGAGCTATTTAGGATTATTCTAAAAATGCATATGCTCAAATACATGGATGCATAGGGTTACCAAATCTGGAGTAAAATAATTGAATGCAAAGCAAGACAAACATCCAATTAGGAATGAGACAAGGGTGAGCCTGATGTTAGGTTTCTTAATGCCCCTCGTCAGCAGATCTTACAGGTAAAACAATCTGTTGCTATCTTGATCTGTGTGCCCCTGTGTGCTGGTACTAGCAACAAGTCTCACTCTCCACAAACTCTATCTCGTCATTGACCATATGGTAGGAGGATGTCGATGATCGAGAAGAAATGCTGGAGGAAACACTGACTCGGATTTCTGAGGCCATGCTTTTGCCTGCGCTGTTAGGATATTCAACAATTAGTTGGTCACACATACAAATTTGTTTCATTAAAAACAATATAGTTTTGAGCAGACTGACAGGACTAATAGTCTCAAAGAAATAAGTTTCCTAAATCAGATGTGACTAGATTGACATGACAAGTTATCTGAAGGAATTAAGAGTGCTAAATTAGATGTGGTTAGACTGACATGATTAAGTGATGGGAACAAAAAATATAGGAAATTTTCTACACCCTTGTTTGTGAACCACCATGTCACAGGGATCTAAATAAGAAGTTGTGTGATTTTATTTAAATCAATTAGAAATTAATTATATCAAGTATTTCCTTTGAAAATGTTACAGATTAATTACAATACATGAGTTTTGACATTTTGTCTGAAATAAATAAATCAGACAAAATTTATCGAATTATGAACATTTTTTTTTTTTTTTGAAAATTCCCATCACTGTAAGAAGTCTCAAAGAATTGTGCCACATGAGTTGCTTTTTTCTCATACAAACAAATTTTTCTTTTTCAACAATAGTAGCACTAAAGTGTGACAGTTTTATGCCAGAATATTTAACTGTAAAAATCACACATACAAACTCTATTTGACACAGTAAGAAAAAAAAAACATTTATTATCCCTTCTGCTGGGACAAACACATATATTCTTTCCAAATGCAAAAAGTTTCTCTCCAGCTTGGAAAATGATAGAAACAAAATAAATGAATTCCGTTACCATTTTGTCTGATACGACTGACTGAAAGAGAAGAAGAGACAATAAATATAAAGCTTTGTGAAATTGGATGGCATCTTGATTAGTAGGTTAAAAGAAAGACATCAGAAAATCTAGGTCTAAATGATTTTGATTTAGTGAATTCACAAGTGTTACAGTGAATTCACAAGTGTTACACTGACTTCAAAACTAGATTTAGATTTGGCATCTAGCCTAGGGTCTAGATCTAGTGAAAGTAAGTATCATAGTAGGCTACATACAGACTACATACTTTACATAGACAATAATGGACCTAAAATAGGGATAGCTCTACTTTTTGTGAACCTTTGATCTACAACAGATTTTCAATACTTTAAATTTTGCTTGTTGGTAGTTTCTTTATGTCATTTACTATACAGTTAGTAAAACAACGGAAAAAAAAAGGGGGGGGGACGTATACGTAATTCAGAGGCGGCCTTGGGGGTGGCGAGTGGGCCAACCTCCCCCAGGCGTGGCGCCCTAGACGGCGGCTTCAACATTACATTGAATGCCAGCTGCTTAAAATCACGTACGAGATCAATACAGCGCCTCTATCAATCAGCAATATCACTAATAGCAAACTGAAGGGGGGGGGACTGCTCTATTTTTAGAACACGGAAATTTGTTTTAGGTTGTCGCTAGATCCGCGAACGATTCCAGGAAATGACTAAACAATGTAATTGTATGGTTTGGATTACGCATACGCTGATATAATTATATTGGCTATTTATCTAACCATTTAGTGTCTAATAACAATATACTAACTCGTAAAGGTCTTACACCCATCCCACCCCAATTATTGTTCTTCCTGTTCTTATTTTAACACTTCCATATTCAACAGAAAGCAGAGACAAGAAGCAGGCCCAATTGCAACTGACAAAACCCACCCATGCCACATATGCTGCCGGTTTTTCAAAGCGAGGATTGCACTTTACAGCCATCTTCAAGTCCATAGGAAATGAGACATGTGCTCATTTTCGAACACGAAGGAGGAGTTATATATTCAACATATAACAATGATTTGTGTAGCTAAAAATAACTTGAATGTTAATTTCTACTTTTACGTTAATTAACTTTTGCAACGATAAAACACACGTTCAAAAGAATATGTCAGAGCGACGGATAGAACAGAATCTGCTTAAAGGGTAAAGGTATTCATCCAAAAAAAAAAAAAAAAACCCCTTATTTAAAATATCCCCGTTTTTTTTTTTTTTTCAAATTTGAGCAAACGCTAGCTAATGATATCAATAAATGTGATGCTCTTATGAGCAATTTATTTGTACTGCTTAGGACAGAAACAAACTCACATACATACACACAAAAATACTCCAATCATGCGAATAAAACGCAGGATGACGATATATAAAAAATATACATGGACCTATGCTATCAAGTTAGGCCTGTGATGTATGGCTAATTGTTATGTCTGTTAAAGTCAAAGGTTTGACTAAATAATGTCATCCATGGCTACAATTTTTAGGCAGCATTTTATTGGACATTTAAATATTACGTCACCACCACACACACTTTTAACTTCAAAGTATAAAGAACGATAACTTGAAGTTGATTTTTGAAATTGCTAGAAAGGCCGATTGTCTCCCTTGCCATTCTCCACGAGACAGGCAGGTGACGACAATAATCGTCGCGTGAAGCCGCTGACTGCATCAGATGCTTGTGTGTGTCAATAGGCTAGATCTACAAGGACTTCGTTGTTTTCTAATCACATAGACTTCCAAGCATAAAACAGCCTTTGAACAGGCTAGGCCAGGCTGTTTCATCAGGTTTTTTTTTTTCGACAAAGATTTGACAATTCATCTAACTACATAAACGTGTAAAGGACTCAAATGAAAAGAACCAAAACAAGCTCTTCATAACCACATACATTACAACCAGGACAGCCCAGGTGATTTCAATTACGTGAATAGACACTAAGCATTCACCACTTAATACACCTCTCCTTCCTCCCTAACCCTCCCCCCTCCATTTCTTACTCTCCCTCCAATAACTATTCGCTCTTTATTGTCGAATTCGGTGCCAGATACCGTGAACCACATTGGCTTAACCCTAACTCTCCGTTAATATTTAACACGTTCTGATGGAATCAACGTTGGTATCGTCAGTTAGGAGAGAAAGAGTTAAGCGTACACTGAGAACACAAAGGTGGCGGAAAATATTCTGGACTTTCTTAAAATAGCAATACCCATCAGATTATTTAAATACCGTCCGACGCAGACAACTCATCAAAAAAAATAAATAAATAAATAAATAAACATAATTGACTTTCTGCGGCAAAATATGTAGGTCACAGATGGGTCCTCGTACCCTATTTCTCAGAATCACATATTACGGAAATCACGGCATCTAGCCTCCCACCCCCGACCGCAAACACACATACACAATTGATATACAATGATAATGGCTCATTGACATAATAAAGTAAAAGTAAAGTATCCCTATGAGATTTTCCAGCCCATAGGACAGATGATGTAAAGGTCATCTGTTTCTATGGTGTACGGTTAACGAGGGTATCAAATGGCTATCACAACGACCTTTACCAATCATTTCGAATGTCAGGTACCTATTAGAATTGGATGGACCCGGTCTCCTAAAATTCACAAATTTAAAATCCCAGCCTTCTAGGATTTGAACCCAAGACGCCTCCTTTCGGAAGCCAATGCAAATGGCAAGACGTCCACGATTAAGATCCGATCCTAAATTAATGTCGCAAGACATTAAGGCACAGTCTGTCAGCTGCTAAGAAACACTCTGGAAAGCTGAACACATTTGAAAAACATTATTTATTTTTTTAAACAAACAAAAGGTCATGCCATAAGATGTATATAAATTAAAAAAAAAATGTTTTTTTAAAAGCTGGTAATAAAAATAAAAGCGTGTGATAAAAACAAAAATTTGTAAATTGAACCTCCAAAAAAAGGAAAATGTATGTTGATATGAATGTGAATAATACATCGCCAAGAAATCTTATATTGGCTTTCAACTCAGAATATACCGGTACTTAACTCTTTCTCTCCTGACTGACAATACCAACGTTGATTCCACCAGAACTTGTTAAATAATAACGGAGAGAAAGAGTTAAGTCACCACAAGCAATCTAAAGAAAATTAAAGTCTGTTCAGAGCGAAAAACAAAATCACCTTTAATCCCAACCGAATCGCAGCACGTAAACCTAAAGGTCCACGAAATAAAATTTAAAAAATAATAATAATAAACTAACAAAATTAAAACAAAATATATATTTAAAAAAAATGAACCGCACATATATGTTATATCTCAATACTGCAAGAATTATAACACTTTTTATATCAAAAATATTTAATTAGCACTAATTAGCTGATTAATTGGTTTATTTTTGTATCGATTCGTGTGCTGTCATCGACAATGAATAATTGTATAAAGTTTCAACTTGATCCGAGAATGGGAAGTGTGAGAAGTCACGTGTACAAGATTTGTTCCGGGCAGACAGGACAGAGAGTTGATACAAGTTTTTGGAATAACATAGACGCATACAAAGCTCTATCCACTTGGATTCAACGTGATCACTTAACGTTTTGCTTTTGTCAACTATTGTCTTGCTTCGAAAGCGGACAATTAAATTGAATAACTCGTAGCTAGCTTTAGGAATGAAATCTCAAGTACACCTTGAAGTACGAGGGAAATCGTATCACTGAATTAGTCTTGAACAGTTTTTTTTTTTCTTAACGGAACACTTCGCACATTTCCGAGTTTTTAGCGGAACATTTGGCTAATTTTTAAATAGAGACATTAACTCACGTGGTGGCCGACTAGTTCATTATTCCAGTAGCTCGCGGAACACCAGTTCAGGCCTCGAGGAACACTACGGTTCCGCGGAACACAGTTTTGGGAAACTCTGGTCAGGGATAATCTCTGAAAACTGCATGTTTTGAAATCGGTGGGAAGCGTGGTCGAGAGGCTAAGTGCGGCTTGAGCTTGGCTTGGCTTGACTACCTAGAAGGGGGCTCGAAGTTCGACACCCGACTCGGGCAGAGTTATGTTTACTGAGCGCCCAAAGGCAGCACGGGAAACCAATTCCTAGATACCCCCTCCCCCCCCCCCCCCCCACTGGTCCACAAATGAGATTGGACCAAAGCGCTCTGAGCATGCTATAAGCATGAAAGTAGCGCTATATAAAAGCTATAATAATAATCGAAGACTGCCTGTACGTAAGGCAACTGTGCGTGTACTCTTTGACAGAATACATTTGTACAGCACGTCAGGGCTTACTTGTAACACATATGTTTAGAAAGGTGACGTCAAGAAAGAAAAGCGTAGCTATACCAGGGCGTAGAATTAAGAACAACTAAACTGTACCGAAAAAAAAAAAACAACGTCTAGGTAGCCTAAATATCTATCGAGGCCTACAGCAGAAAAAAAAACAAAACAAATAATTAACCAAAATTCGGTAGTGACGAGATGATATTTTGCTGGACAGACTGCAGTCGGCATAAAAATACATCGCACTGTTTTGTTAATATACATAATAAAAAGTTAAGCATACCAGGCTGAACACAAGAACGAACCAAAACAAAAAAGGTGACACCAGTCCGCAGAAAATCGCAAAAAACAAATTAAAAGATAAAAACTATTTTAAAAAGCGACAAAAAAATTAATGGTAGAGAGAAAACATATTTAGAAGATTATATTTGAATAGAAACAAAATTAGATAGTAGGAAAGGACTACGGTAAAGATATAAGAGGAAGTTACTCTTTCCTAACATAAAACAAGGCGATAGTTTTGATTGGGTCACACTGACAACATTAGCCAACAGAAATGTCTTTCACAATCATGCTGTATAAATTCTTAAGCCGCCAAGCAGCAGCGCGATCGCACATATCTAACTATACCTAAACTGAAGCGTCCCGTGATCGTAATCAATTTCATGTAATATACACAATTAATGCCAACTCAATGATAACAAAAAAATAGAGCTACTGGTAGATGTTCGATATTTATAGATTAAATGTTTCCAATGGGTGTTTCATATCCCCCCAACACTAAAATAAAATAAAGTTCCCCTTTCAGATCTTGTGGTCTATAGGGCAGATGAGGTAAAGGTCATCTTTTTCTACGATTAACGAGGGTGTCGTGTGGCCAGCACAATGACCAACCGCCGTTATTTTTCCCCAACTAATGTCAGGTACCCACCCATTAGAGCTGGGTGGAATCAGAGGCGCCCGAAGATCCCGAAATTAAAAATCACAGTCTTCACCAGGATTCGAACTCCGGCCAAGCGCTTTACAGCTCAGCCACCGCGCCTCAGGAGTGGAAGGATATTTCGTGAGTCCGCGACCCTACGCGGTAGCAAAATGGAATCGCTGCGCAATCAAAGTATGCCTAGCCTGTTTCTGAAAGCTAATTAACATTAAACATACACGAGGCCTTCAAAATTTGATTTGTTCTGTCATTCCACATTCTCTTTCCTGGCACAAACCCAAGGCTAGAACTAGGTACCGACCAGAACGACAGCCAACTCCCAATCAACGAGCGGTTAACAAAATGTGGGCGTGTCATAGATGCATATAAGCATATCATGAAATACAAAGTAAAGCCCTTTGGAAAGGGGGGGGGGCATGATTGATACAAAAAATGACTCAGAGAAATATGATTTTCTAGCGTCCCTGATCCACCACCCCCAAAGATGCCAACTGCAAGATGAGTTACAGCAGGCAGTAGATAACATGAAATTAGGTGAGCACAAAGCGAAGCTACACATCAGCAGCGAGAATCGAAGGAGCCTATGAATACATCAACAGACACCATATATCATCATCTAGAATAGCATAAATATTATAAGGTGTGATAGAATCAGTGGCGTAGCTATGTTGGGGGAGGGGTACAAATTTGAAAATCCTCCAGGCCCCCACTTGAGGGGTGGGGGTGGGGGGACAAATGGGTGTCCGAAATGTGTTTTTGCATTAAATATCATCGCCATTATCAAAATGCAGGGGCTGAAGCCCCCCCAGGGCCCACAAATCATTAGCTACGCCACTGGTTAGACTCAACAAACAGAGCCCTAGTTTTATACTGAAGTTATCTGCTCTTTGTTTACGTTTTGATTTTTGTAGGATCCGGTTAACGTTCTTTAAGCACAAAAAAAAAAAACTCGGAGATAGAAAATGAAGAGAAAGCGAGTGGGAGAAATGCAGGACCAATTAAAAAGAACTTAAAAGAAAAAGTAAAAAAAAAAAAAATGACAAACCGAATGCTGAGGAAGATCTGTTAACAAATAAAACTATGTCAAACACAACGAAAGATAACTCTTGCAAACTGAAGAGTAAAAAAAAAAAAAAACAACTTTCTCCTAGCTCTGCAAGCTGGAGAGCTTAGACTTTTGCTTTCTGCAGTGCCGAAAAAATAAATTTAAAATGCATCTCTATCTTTGACACCAGTGTTTCCCAAAGTGGGGTACGCGTACCCCCAAGAGTATGGGAAGACTTTGGAGAACATCATCAACTATGCTGATTAAAATACCCATTTATTATGTTCTCTTAATAAAATTAAATTATGGTGGGGGGGGGGCGAGTGGTACTCGGCATTACATAAATTATAAAAGGGGTACACATAGGTCAACAGTTTGGGAAACACTGCTGTATGCAGGATACACAGGAAACCCGATTCCATGAGAATCCTTCATGACTCCGTGTGTCAGGCATACACGATATCAACATTAAATCTTTCTCGAACTACTGGGGACCCTTTAATGATATTGTGACATTAAATTAACATGTAATGAAATCAACACAGCAAACAGTTAGGAGAGTTATCTAGAGACGAATGGCATTGAAAGCGTCACACCAAAGGAGCAAACATTTGATAAGGTACACAGCATACAGTGGCGTAGCTAGGGTGGGGAGATGGGGGGGGGAGAATTTGAACATCCCGCGGGTCCCAACTTGAAAAGGGGGGGGGGGCAAATGAGCGTTTTTACATTAAATATTACGCAAAATACAGTGTCCCCAAAAGAGGTCAAGCCCCCAAACGATGGAAAATTTCTAGCTACGCCCCTGACAGCATAACCACTTAAAACAAAGGGAGGAGTGAAAGATTGTTCCATCAGTTTGATCCAGAAGTTTTAAAGTATAACCAAAAAAAAAAAAGGTTTCTATAACAAAACAGAATGCTAAGGAACTAAATGATAAAGCGAGTTTCCATAAAACGCTAAAATACTGAACTAAATGCAATCATTATAAGTAAACTTATACGAAAATGGGCACATCTAAAGGAAATTAAAACGAGGACTTAATTAGATCTAGAATCTACTCTATCATAAATACTCTTTGATTAATCTAATAATGACTATGGTCTTTAATTTATTTTAATCCTATACAATTTATATAAGTATTTCATTTCAAAAGAAAATGTAAAAAGTTGAACCAAATGAAACGAAACAAAACATAGAGGCAAGGGGTTAATGCTAGAACACGTGGTGAAATGTGAATGACTTCTTACGCTGCGTTCTTCCCCAGCTTGGCCACGTCGCCCTTCAGCCTGGCTATACTGTTGTCGTACTTGTTGAAGAACTCGCTGGCGTTGGTCTTGGGCTCCGCGCTTTCGATGGCGTCCGGGTCACTGCCGTTGGACTGCGACCTGGAAGACTTCTTGGATGCCGAGCGAGATGACGACGAGGGGAGAGAATCTGAGTTCGAGCTCCCGTTGGGGAGGTGTGGTTGAGACGAGGGCGGGGAGGAGGTGGACGCCTTCACGACGGTGGTGCCGTTGTAAACCACGATGGTGTCGTTGTCTTCGTCGAGGGCGTTCTCGTTCTCGGCCGTGAGGGGGATCAGGAGGTGCTCTCGGAGAAACAGGTGGTCGCTGTTCCAGAGTTTGTTCTCCCTCTTCAGATCTCCGACCTATGAAAGAAACAAAAACATTTAACGAAACAAGAAATACAAAAAATAATACTTTTTAAAACCAAAGAAATAGCCCGTTAATTACTACCATTAATCTGAAAATTACATCGTTTAGCTCCCTTTTTGATTTAAAAAAATATAATTAACTAATTATGATTATGCAAAATTTGAACTTGATCTGAGAAAGGGAAGTGGGAGATTGAATGTGTCAAACGAAACAAGGGGACAAAATCCACACACACATTAAGTGACATTTTTAAGTGACATTTATTCCCCTACCAGAACCTAAGCCAAACATGCTGATAAATTAACAGTCTTAGATTCACAATGAGAACTGTGCTTCAAAAGCATTAATCGCTCCAAAGTGTGATGGTAAGTGGTTGTTATGAGTTGCGTGTATGTAATGATGTAATTCATGTATTATGAACTAAGATGCTAGTTTACTTTTAAAACTGTACGCGCGATGCTTGAACAGGAAGTGACGTCGGATGAAATGGACAGCACGTGTAGAGACTAAATGGCGACAGCAAGTACATTTGAGTGAGTTGTGAGGATCACTAAACATCATTGAATGTCTTGTCTTTAAATGTGTATTTTGATTATGACTACATCGATACTGAAAGCGTTTAGGTCTAGATATCTGTGAGTTGGAATTAGTTTATTTTAATATAAGAAAAGGTTTAAAATTAAATAAAGCATTCATTTTAATATATGAGTGTCACTTGAGATTATAGCCTACAAACGGGAGATGAATGAGCTGTCTGAAGCAATATATCAAAACTCATACCCATCAGTAGTGGGGTCAATCGGAAAGGTGCTAGAGCGGTCGAGGAAGAATATAAGTGTTTATAGCCTTATTTATGTTAGCTATTCTGATTATTTATAACGAATTTATTTTTAAATAACACTTGAAAGAAGATGCTGAATAGGTACACATTTAATGACGATGGGTTTGCAAGAATCATTACAGATATGGTATGACTTAATGAAAATGCTACCATATGTCGAAAAGGATGTGGTTTGTGACAAAATAAAGGTATTAACGTGTTTGCATTACTTGTGTTATGATAGAACGTTCTATGCACCAATTTAAACTAGATCTGACAGATACACACGCACGCTTGTCTGCCTGGTCGTGTTGGTATGCGCTTTGAACTCTCGTCCATCTAGTGTCAGGTTCTAGCCCTGCCCGCATCCACCCCATGCCTACATCCACCACATGCCCGCATCCACCCCATGCCGTCCTGCAGGAGTTTTGAATAATGACACAATAATATTTTATTTCTGAAGGGACATTCTAACCTTTCTTTTCAAATCTAGACTCGTTATTATTAGTATTTTGCCTTCTTACTTTTTTTTCTTAAAATCTCTGAGAATAAATAAACACTGGTTACCGTACTCAACAGTCAACACTACGTCTCAAATAATTAAAACTAAATTAATGATATCCCAAGCTTTTCACCACGTGACTTTCGCTAAGTTCGTTTCGGTAAGATATCAAGTGTTGGTTTTTTTTTAAATGAGTTATTCAAACATGTCTCTAGACAGAATAAAACAATCTCTAGATATCTATCTACAACTTACTGGCACGCCATACTTCAAGGCCAAACTGACGAGATTGTCAACACGAGACAACTTATGACTGATGTACCGTTTCTCCATATGTCCTGCTGCTCACCAGTCTACACACGGCCTCGGAGTGGTCGTTAATCCCAGAGTAAATCTTGATTAATTATATGAATGAACACTTTTCACCACATAACGTACCACTTTAGATGGTAAGTGATTGTAATCCAGAATCAACAGTGTAATAATCCATACATTGAAAACACGCACATCACTAGTTCAGATCAACATCAAAGTGTTTCAGAAAAAATGTTAATAATTTACTAGACTCAATGTCTCAAATTTTCCTACACAAAAGAAACATCAACCGACACGCCTAATTAGACTAACATTTATACAACAATACACTACAACGACATATATCATGATATATGTACTAATTTAGCATGCGTGTATTTCAATTAAGTCATATTTTCCTTTCTATTAGAGCTTGTATACTTGAGGGGAAAAAAAATTAGGCTACACTGGAATGCATTTTTATAAGTGGATTATAAGAAGAAATTACGGAGTTAGGAGGGGGCACAGGACAAGTAAAAACAAAAATAAATTTCCACTAAAAAGGAAATATTAGATCTACAAGGCATAAAAAAAAACTGGGTATCGCATCCCAATGTAGACTTGTTTAAATGTCCTATAAGCTAAGAGTACAACTGAATGTCCACTGCAAGAACGCCACTGGAAGAACGCACTGAAAGACTAGATTTAGATAGTTTTTATTGACCCAGAGTACCAGCACAGTTGGAAACATTACGCCATAGCAATTTGGATTGAATACGATTATTATTATTATTACTGAAGTGCACTTCACGTGATCAAGTGAACACGTCAGCTGATCATAGCGACGTCTATAAATAGATCAACAGTCTAAATATGTGTGGACAAAAACTCGTTGATACGGATAAACAGAACTGAAACCGATCTAGCCGCTAATTGAAATCCCTCTAGCTGCTGATTGAAACAAATATAGCTTCTGATTGAAACAAATATAACTGCTGATTTAAATAATAAATATGGCTGCTGAGCGAAACAAATATAGATTCTGATTGAAACAAATATAACTTCTGATTTAAATAATAAATATGGCTGCTGATTGAAACAAATATAGCTTCTGATTGAAACAAATATAGCTTCTGATTAAAACCAATTTAGCTGCTGATTGAAACCGATTTAGCTGCTGATTGAAACCGATTTAGCTGCGGAATGTAACCGATCTCGCTGTTTATGAAACCGATCTAGCTGTTGATCTATTTAAGTGAACCTAATGAATTAAAAATAACAAAGAAAAACCAAGACATCCTATGAGTAGGGCGCCTCTCGGCTCTAACGAAAGTCTGCATCGCTCACACAAAAGATACGTCAACAATGGCATTTATTTTCAAAACAAACAAAGGCATCGCCAGGAGGATTTGAACCAACGGCACCTTTGCCAACATTAACATCGTCTGCACCACGGTGATGGTACCCTTTAAAAAAAAGAATCGCACTACATCTTATTGAGCGTTAGAATAAAACAATGGCTAGATATGACGTTAATAAACGATGCTATACTACAAATGTTGTGTTTTTTTTTTTCCAAACTTTTCATTATTGAGTTTGGCTAACTTTGCCATAACATACGGCAGAGATAGAGATAATATTACAGTCCGTAGATCTGAAAGTCCAACATACTCTTATAAACCTGTAATCCAAAACAATGCAATTTGAGAATTACACTATGTGTGCTTTCGATTTATAATAACATTCCTGTAAAGAAATCGAGCGTAGATAAACATATTAGGATAGGTGAAGATCGAAATGAATAAAACCGTCCTGTTATACTCTACACCACGTAACTCGAATAAGCAAGAAACAGGCAGTAATTATAAATATCAATCCAAGAAAACGAGTTCATCCAAGCGTGTTTGAAGACCAAGAATCGCCCACCAGCACACTCCATCGGCGACTCTTAGCTCAACCCCCAGAGCTCAGTCATTGATAAATAGCCACGTTAGCACAGTGGCGTGTGTTCAACTAGAGATAAACAGTAGACCCACGTTAACCGAAAAGGCGATTCTCTACACATTCTCTGTCTTTACGCCCCGTGTCTATACTTAGTAACAATTTATATCTAACCACGTGCCCTGGGCACAGCAGACGACAACACACAGTGGACACAAGTATATGTGTCAAGATAATTAATGTATTTTTTTTTTCACATCCATGTTTTGCTTCGTTCTTTTTCCCCCTTTGCTTTTCGCTTGATTCAACATTAATTATTAAAAACCATGACAGCTCATTTATCTACAAGGCAGACAATAATACGTATTTTCACCGCGACTAAAAATTACAACAATTTGATACAAGTAACAGATTTCACCGACCGTCAAAATGGACCTCATTCACCAATCGAAAAAAAAAAAAAAAAACACATTTAGCCACGTCATAATATTGCTAAAACAGCGAAAAATACGTATCACGTGACAGCCACGATGGATGAGATACTTTGAATAGAATATATAGAGAATCACGTGGCTAAATGCTGTTTCTTTACGATTGGTGAATGGGGTCCATTGGTTCGCAAGTAATTGCTAACGAAATACAATAACACCTAGAACGGTCATTGGATAGAAATGGCATTTAGTTACATTTATTACAAAATTATATCAGCTCAGTCCGGCCGGTAAAAAGTTTTAGAATACGATATTTCTTCCACACCCATTCCCATTCTTGGGTCAAGTTTTAACATTGCACATTTGTGGGAAGCGTGGTCGAGAGGCTAAGTGCGTCTTGAGCTTGGCTTGCTTGGCTACCTAGAAGGCGGCTCGAGGTTCGACACCCGACTCGGGCAGAGTTGTGTTTACTGAGCGCCCGAAGGCAGCACGGGAAACCAACTCCTAGATAATCCCTCCCCCCCCCCAACTGGTCCACAAATCCCCCCCCCACTGGTCCACAAATGAGATTGGACCAACTCGCTCTGAGCATGCTATAAGCATGAAAGTAGCGCTATATAAAAGCTATAATAATAATATAATAATAATTTGTTCGTTGGCGAAGACAATACATGAATCAATCGGAAAATTAACCAAAATTAGTCAATAAATTACTGGTAATTAATTCATTTGATACGGACAATGGAAATAAATTCTTCAGTATTAAGATATTAAGGCTCAATATTTGAGAGGTTTGTCCCTATGCCCATTGTCGGATCAAGTTGAAACTTGAATGAATCAATTTAAAAAAAAAAAAAAAAAATCAGTCAAATTATTGGTATCTTATTATATCGGAAAAGGGACATAACTTCTACATTCTTGTGTCTGAGAGACACAAGGACGTGTGTCTATTGTAGTTGTTGTCTTTTTTAATTGACTTGTATTTCGTTTAAATTGTTTAACATCTACATGTTTCTACATACATCTCCATTGAAAATGAACGCCGAGTTAACTTCATTATTCATTTTAAAAGAAGTTTGTCCAAACATTATTAAGGTTCAGTAGTGATATAACAATACGCTTACAACTGTTTAGTTGGACTATATATTAGTTAAACACAGAAGTGCATGTCGTATTCCATAGGATAGCTCAAATTCCTACAATAGCTCTTTCTTCCCTAGTGCAATTAGAGCATGGAACGGGTTGCGTGAATCAGAAAGAAAAACCAACAACTAAGCAGAATTTAGGTCGATGATTAACAAGTATGTCTTGACACATGGATAGGCGTAGGACGTAATTATCTTTTTTTAAAAAAAATACCGGTAACGTCTGTAATTTACATGACAAGATTTCTGGGGTTACAGTCTAACGATAGTGTCACCGCAAAATGAGAAAGTCCCTTTAAACTACGACCTTAGTCCAAGTGAAAGTTGTTCGCGAGAATGAAAAGTGGACACCGCTCACACCGCACTATTTAAAAATGTATTCAAACTGTGCCATGTGACGTGACATGTAAAAGAAAACAAATAATTAAAAGAGATCCATGTGGGAAGCTATTACTGTTTGGGGGCATCAACTGAAGCGTGACAGTAAGTATGAAAACTGAACCAACGCAAACTTTTTATAGACACAGAGATCGAGATGGAGGGGGGGGGGGGGACCCGGTGACGTCAATAGCGAACTCTCAGGTTGAACATAGTTTTGACTAGGTCAAGCTTGTCAAACCATTGAACGAAATGCTTAACAAGGAAAGAGGGGGGGGGGAGGGTACTGACGTCAAGGATGACACAATTAACCCTCCCCCGACAGCTACAGATGTTCCCTGGTCGATGAGCTGAAAAATCGCAAACCACTTAAAAAAAAAAACATTCCAGCTCTAGACGTTTCCTAAAATCTAAGAGCAAATATACAAGATCAGAATGACGGCGAAGGTCCAAAATAACCTAGTAGCCGAATATTTCCTTCTGGCGAAAAGTGCCTTCTAATATGTTTTATCTAGTCCATAGCAGCTTTAAGACAAAGTCCACACACATACCGAAAAGACAAGATTCTTGAGCCGTTACGTAAGAAGAGTTATTATATATCCTGCAGACTCTATAAAAAAAAAAAAAGTACCCCTTTCAGAGGCGTCACTAGGCAGGTGCGGGGGGTGCGGTCCGCACCGGGTGACACCCGATAGGGGGTGACACCCAAGTGTAAAAAGGCACTTTAATAAAAAAAAAAATACCAACTTTAAAATGTGACAGAAGCAAAATCTTAGAAATTGTTGAATAAAATTATTCTAAATGGGAAAACATCAATAGCAAGATTGTTTTCTCTGATAAATAGTGGACGTGTAAGATAAGACCTAACATAGATCTCTGAAGTT
This sequence comes from Biomphalaria straminea, assembly GCA_021533235.1. NCBI lineage: Eukaryota > Metazoa > Mollusca > Gastropoda > Planorbidae > Biomphalaria > Biomphalaria straminea. The sequence goes on along the minus strand of JADKLZ010009123.1, from coordinate 16,654 downwards.
GTAAGATATATATTAACAGTAGCAATGGTAATGTTGAAATGACAGAAATATAGGATATTCCTCTTAATGTGGGCCAAATCTGGCGTATCAGTTCTGATAATTTAAAACGACTGAAAAGAGATGGGCTTAACGTATCGATATGATGAGCTCAGGGACATGGTAATGCAGCTAAAATGTCAAGGATTCATGAAGAGGTGCAGGCAGTAATAAATGAAGAACAGAAAAGAAACTTGAATAGATGTGTACACCGTTTACTTAAGCTATGTGGTCCAAATTCTTAATCGGAAAATATTTTCTAATTATATTTTCTTGGTTCTCTAGAAAAAGGGTTTTCTTTCTTTGCCGCTAATACTAATAGATAGGATAATATAATTAATGACAGCGTGTCATATGAACATCTCGCTGGTGTGCTCATGGTGTTGCTGTTAGATCCATGAAAGAACGATTTTATGAAAGTGTGACGGCGAAAATCTTTGCCGTCTCTCTGAAAATACAAACACTAGAGGCGCAGCACAAATATGATTGCCAGCTGTCTGTGAATACATACATAACTTTCATTGCTTGACTATCTTATTAGCAGATGTACTTAAAAAAATAAACTAAACACAAAAGTAACTTCAAATTAATGTGTTAATTATTTTCAAAGTGGTGGCTAAGCTCGAGCACTTAAACATTTACTCTACGAAATATGTGAAAAGTTAGCTCAAAATGTTATTAAGATAACTTTTCTCAAATCAAACTAGCATGTTATTATGTTAATGCAAAAGAAAAATACGTTTTAACAATATGAAAATATCAGGAAAGTATTCTTAAGATTTACTATTCAAATAGAGAGTAAGAAGTTAATACTGAGTACATCAATCTCTTTTATATCGGGCCTGAGGGCAAGATATGTGAACAGAAATACTAAAACTAGAATACTAGAATGCAGTTAAGTTTTGAAATACGGCAACGAATCTCTACCAGCCTTTGAATTAAATGCATGTTTACAAGGCGTCATGTGAAAAGAAGCTTTGCAAAACTAAATTTAACTAACAACGTTCTCTGATTAAAACATTAACTAACAACGCTCTCTTATTAAAACATCAACTAACAACGTTCTCTCATTAAAACATCAACTAACAACATTCTCTCATTAAAACAAACTAACAACCTTCTCTTATTAAAACATCAACTAACAACGTTCTCTAATTAAAACATCAACTAACAACGTTCTCTCATTGAAACATTAAGTAATAACGTTCTCTCATTAAAACATCAACTAACAACGTTCTCTCATTAAAACATCAACTAACAACGTTCTCTCATTAAAACAACAACTAACAACGTTCTCTCATTAAAACATTAACTAATTACGTTCTCTCATTAAAACATCAACTAACAACGTTCTCTCATTAAAACATTAACTAATTACGTTCTCACATTAAAACATCAACTAACAACGTTCTCTCATTAAAAATCAACTAATAACATTCTCTCATTAAAACATCCATTAACAACGTTCTCTCATTAAAACATCAACTAACAACGTTCTCTCATTCAAACATTAACTAATATCGGTCTCTTATTAAAACATCAATTAACGACGTTCTCTCATTTAACAACATTAATTAACAACTATTTTTTGAAATCAAATCAAGCAATTCTGTCCATTGAAAACGAAGTAGCAAGATATATTGAGTTTAAAGTTTTTTTTTACAAGTGTTCTAATTTGAAATCCTGTAAAGGAAATTAAATATTTATTTTCTAAAGTTATTGTAAACTTTTATATGTTAAAAAAATTCTTAAAAAAATTTTGCACCTATCAATATACTTTTCATTAAGTTGCATTTTTCATTAGTTGTCCTCATGAAACTACCACTATATGTGATCATAATATTCAAAAGTTTCCATTAAGAGCTGTTTAATGTTTACTTAGGAAAGCATGCTCAGTTGGTTTTTAATTTCTTTCTATTTAAAAAATCGTAGATGTTAATATGTAATGTTTAACGATAATATGTACGAGAAAAAAACATAATCGATACTCATTTAAACTTTGTGGAGCAGCAATCAACGAACTGTATTATTGCGCAAGAAAAAACAACAACTGAACAACAATAGTTTTTTATTTGAAGAATAAGTGGAACGCTGGGGGGGGGTGACACCCTGATTTTACCGCACCGGGTGACACCCACCCTAGTGACGCCTCTGACCCCTTTCAAAGCTTGCAAGGGCAGATGACGTAAAGGTCACTTGATTCTGTGACCCAAGGTTAACGAATGTGACATGTGGCCAGCACAACGACCAAACGCCATTGCTTCTTCCCCAACTGAAGTCAGGTACTCTTTAGAGTTGGGTGTATTCTGGGCCTCCACAGCCCGCAATTTCAAAAGCCCGGTCTTCACCGGGATTCGAACTCTATAGACTTCTCGTTTCGGTAGCCGAGCGCTTCCCTCCTCAGCCACTCTACTCTACGTGTGGTGCTAAAAAGATGCAGGAACGCGAAAGACTATTTGACATTTTCTAGTTAGGGGAAATAGATCTACACTAAAGAATTGTAGGATTTCAACCCTCCATCCACACACACACACACACACAAATAACGATTTTTAAATGATGGTTTGGGAGCCGACATGTGACCGCGGATACCTAACCCACAAATAGTCATGATAACCTGCGGGATTTTTTTGTGGGAATTTAATTACTAGTCTACATGTTTCAGATGTCCCTACTAATTGAAGACAATGACATCCTAGCCCAAAACTTCAGCAGGAATGATGCAGGGTTGCAACCTTCGAGACGACAGTCCACAGCGCATATCACAGACCGGGCAGCCATTGACATTGAATAGATTTGACTTTTTCCCCTCTCTTTTTAAAAAAAGGCTAATTTGTATCAAACTTTGATTTACATTGTAAGCATACAAAAAAAATATTTCGAATATATTACTCTATAGTACTAATAAAGTCAAGCTCTCTACATAAAAAGTACTCTGTTTGAAATGCTTGCATTCAAGGGATACCAGCATGTATGGAATTAGAAGGAAATGAGAAGGCTGACACACTCGCCAAGAGTGGGAGAACAAACACGCAATTAAACATTGCACTCTATCCAGAAGAAATGAAGAGACTAATAAATGACAAATGTACAAGCTTTCATCCGAATCACAAGAAAGATGATACCTATTATACGCTATACCGACAAGATCAACGTGTAATCTTTCGACTCAGGACCGGATACAACAGAATGAGACAACATATGTTTCGAAAGATCAAAATTGGAACCAGTGATATCTGCCCATGTGAACTTTCACCAGAGAATGGCGACCATGTCCTTCAAAACTGTTCTCTTTATCAAGAGGCCCGTACAAGACTAAAAGCTATATGGAGATCTCATTGATTTGGAAACTTCTGCACAGTTCATCTCGTGCGTTGGTCTACTCATCTGAACGCTCCAACATAATAATGAGGACAATGAAGAAGAAGAAGAAGAAGAAGAATGATACACTTCCTTATATCGCTCTATGTTACATTCTTTATAAAATATAGTACTGCATTTTTTTAATAGGCTGTATGGTAACATTGTCTTTTACATTTCAAATCTTCAGGGCCAGTGTCTTGTTTTGGGTCTCTTGGTAAAGAATTTCATGACCAAGTACATGTGGGAAACCTGAACAGCAGACCCTATTGTAATTCACTGGCACAAAACACCTCTATAAAAAGAAAACTATATGAAGAGCTCCTTGATTTGGAAACTACTGCGCAGTTCATCTCATATATTGGTCTAGTCATCTGAACCCTCCAACATAATAATGAGAACGAGGAAGAACAAGAAGCAATACTTGTACATGTATGTGCTGTGAATGCAAAAGCTGCTAAATGTAGAAACAATGCTGAAAGTAATCATTTATAGCAAACCCTTTTTTTTTACAAGGTTTGATACCTACAAAATGGTGGAACTTAGTATTGTAAGTCAGTGACATATAGACTCATTGAAATGTGAAACCAATGACCAAGAAACTTGTTGGCTCGAATGGAGTTTTCAGGTTCATGTCGTACCTGGACCCTCTAACTCTGGATAGTCAAATGGGGACCAACATACCTACAGAGTGCAAATAGTTATCACAAATGGCAAGTTTGAATAGATGTTTGTTTAATCCAATGACAGCCCCCCCCCAACCACTTTTTCTTTCTCTCTATCTGTTTAACTTCTAACCAACATATACACACTCACACTTACTACACACACACACAATAACACGAAAAAAAAATGGTTGGAATTATAGCGAAGAGTCAAATCTTGCAGAACTCCTTGACTTTTGCAACAGCAGTTCTCAAATTGTAAACTGATGAGCCACACAACAGAGAGGAAAATGTTGTGGAATTATTTTGCTTCGGTTGTTTCTATATTTTCATGAATGAGAAAGAACACCTCTTAGTTTATAGAAGCCTGAGCCTCAGGCTGCCTGGTGTGTGATATGCAGGCTGGACTTGTCGATTGTCCCGGGTTCATACCCTGCCTTCCTCAGTCGTCCTGCGGCAGATCTGGACTAGGAAGTATTTTATCTTCAATTCTGAAGAAACATCTGAAATCTGTACAACATTCTTACAAACAAATAAACAAGCCATCATCTCTGAAATCCAGCCGGCAAACTGACTAAATAAAACGTCGGAGCAGCTCAACAGCACATCAATGTATAAAGCGGACGGGTTCAAGCCCTAGGGCCATGATTTCAAAGCCTTTTGACTTCATGTGCACGGGTCGCGTTCTATTTAAAAACTGTTGATTTTACTACACGGGACGTGACGCAAGATAGTTTGGAAATCGCTGTGATGATATAGGTCATGACAATATTGTCCCGTACGGTAGAAACATAGATATGCTCCTGGCCCGATAACCTTAGCCTAGTCTTTTTATCTCATACTCTCTATCTATCACTGTCACTCTTCTGTCTCTGAAGAGTGGGGAGGGAGGGTGGAGCAGAATGAGGGCAAACAGACTACACACAAAAAACACAAAAGAAAAAACTATAATTTGAAGGTATTAACAGGTTGTCTCTCTTGTTCAAATGTGTTATTACGAAGCGTTTGTCAATGTAGTAGCAAGTTTTGAAAAGTCTGGTCTGACCATACATTAGAATTTTTTTTTACGAATCTAGACTTGGATGCCAAATGCTGTTTCTAATAAAAAAAAAAAAAGCAGACACTGCAGGGCCTTCCTTATGTAATTAAAGGCTCTAGGCCAGTCTAGGCAAAGTAAATTTGGTGGCCCCTATTGAAATAAAAATGGATGCAAACAGAAAATATAAAATTAAGACTGAAAATTAGAATACGCAATGTATTAAAAACCTACCTGTATGATCTATATTCTAGAGCTTAGAGCTAGACTAGCATGCCTAGAGCCAGAGAATTCTGATTAATTTGAGATTTGAAAGAGAATTAGAGCTAGATATAGAGCTCTGCTAATTTACAAACAAACAAACACACTATCATCTATGAAATTCTCCAAGTATCGCAATTTTTACTCTAAATTTGCCCATGCCTAAGGCCGTCCCTGGACACTGACACCATTCAGGAAACCAAAACAAACTCATTATGTACAAGACATGCCAATCTTGACGGTCAATTGTAAGCAGAGCCGGTCTTAGGCCACTGCAACCTATGCGGTCGCAGTGAACCCCGCGCCTTCATAGGCCCCGCGCTAATTCAGAGTATAATTATTAAATTGCAAAATAATATATACAAAAAAAAAATCCTGGAAAGCTCTAAAATTTATTAAAATCTCCAGAAAAAATAGACAAAATTGTCATTTATGGGTGACACTCATTGCGGAAAACGCCAATCCTACGCGCGATAAAAGAAAAAAGGCATTATAAGCTTTCATGTAATAAAATGTAATAATCAGGCGAATTTATACCTTAATCAGAAGTTCCAATACTTTATTTACTTTTATATGCCATCGGTTACAGGGTTCGTGAAGTACAGATCGCAATTTTTAACTTAGTAAAGTCGAATTTATTCCCTATACAAAATCTTAATTTTCACTTATTATTACCACACAGACTAGGCCCCGCGCAATCAGTTTCACATAGGGCCCCGCAATCGCTAGGACCGGCCCTGATTGTAGGATGCATTCATTCCTATCCCATTCCCTTGTTGTGGAAGAGTCCAGAGATGCGCAAACTAGGGCACGAGAGTCACAGTCGGTCCGTGGACACTTCCATCTATAGTGCAGAATGGTGCCTCGTAGGCTGAGAGCAAACGTTATAGAAAACCTGATTACTGACCTGCAACGTCACAGCCTGTGGGCAGTTTAGACCAATAGCACGTTGTCACAAAACAGGTCTGTACGACGTAACAACGATAAAACAAAATTACAAAATGTAAAGATGTTTATTTAGGGAAATAGACAGTAGAAAGATATATATAGAGAGAAATAGAATTGGTCAAAAAGTGATGATTGAACGATAAAAGTGTAGTGTGCAGGCTAGATACAAGTGTGTAACTTCTCCACGCATACAATTATATATAAAAAAATAATAATAATAAAACGGCTTGGGCTTCACAGTAGAGTTCTAATCCCTTGTCGATATACCCACCCCAATTCCTTATATAGAGATCCAACATGAAATGAACAAAATTTAAGATTACTGGAAAGTGGTGATAAGTATAAAAATAATAAATAAAGTTCCCCCTTTCAGACCTTGTGATCTACAGGGGAGATGATGTAAAGGTCATCTGTTTCTGTGGCCTACGGTTAACGAGGGTGTCATGTGGCCAGCGCAACGACCAACCGCCTTTAGTTTTCCCAAACTTATGCAAGATACCCATTAGTACAGGGTGGCCTTTAAGATCCCGAAAGTAAAAATCACAGTCTTCACACCAGGATTGGAACCCGTCACTAACCCGTGGACCACAGGTTTGGAAGCCAGGCGCTTTATCACCCAGCCACCGCGCCCCCTGATAATGGAGATAGTTGATATAATTTGCATGTTACAATTAGGCGTGCATAGTAAGTAAACGTTTGTTACAGGCCTAAGGATCTGCTCGATGAATAAAATCGATACAATGGTATGGACGTTGTAAATGTGAATATCAAAAGGACGACATCAGGACAATAACATCAAAACACGCACGAGTTATCTGAAACCCCGAACGATAAGGCAAAAATATAACATCGATCTACAGCGTAGATAACACGAGGCAAAGGGTTACAAAATATAGATCTGATTTTTAATTAAAGAGATTAGGGAAATATATAAACAGAACCTCATAACAGTTCTGCCCTATCAAAGAAACCATCCCAAAAAACGCATTTCCTTCACCTGACTATACAATCGAAAGATCGGTAATGAGGTCTGTAACAATATATCTATTCTATGTTGAATGATGATTGTTATGCCGGGGATTTTACTTGAATTAAAATAGTTGAATAAATGACGATCTAGGATTCACAATAAAAGATTCTTTGTTGAAAACAAACTCTGGAACTTTATTTAAATATAAAACGTAAGTACAGCTTATGTACAAGTTATTGATCAACAGGATCAAATAATAATACAAAGGCTTTTAAATCAGAGCTCTTAGAAAACACGACTGTATACTAGAAAATTCTTTCATCGACTGACGTTCTTTTTAGCCTCGTCAATTCTCTGGCGCTCTTTTAAAAAATGTCTTTATTTATTTTCAAATTAACCAATAGATTTGAATTTCTAGAAGTGCCAAGACAAGCTATAAATAACTCCCGGGTAAAACCAATATAGAAATGAACCCAGATTCTAGGTTTTCCTAAGTGGCCTTAATAAATAAAAAAAAACATAAATAAACCTAGAATGGCATATGTGACAAGGCCAAAAGATAGATGTGGACGATGTAGCAGTGTTCTTCCCTTTCTTTTAAAACTTTATTCTCAGCACTGACTAGTGGTGCCCAAACTCCGAACTGTGGTTGCGAGGGGCTAAAGACAGCTGCGCCAAGGGCCGCAGTTTGGGCATCACTGATTAAACTATTTCTGTAACAAAGTTTACGTATAGTGGTGTTTCACTATGCGAACAAAAAAAAAAAAGAAACAACAACAACAACAACCCATAGACATTCAATGGGACATGAGAAATTTCATTTACAAAACGGACAAAAAGAACTATCAAAAGTAAACAAGCTTTCATAAGGTGAACCTGTCTACATAGACTTACAATACTCAACGCCGGTACACAAGCATTATTATTATTATTATTATTATAGCTTTTATATAGCGCTACTTTCATGTTGATAGCATGCTCAGAGCGCTTTGGTCCAATCTCATTTGTGGACCAGTGGGGGGGAGGGGGTATCTAGGAGTTAGTTTCCCGTGCTGCCTTTGGGCGCTCAGTAAACACAACTCTGCCCGAGTCGGGTGTCGAACCTCGAGCCCCTTTCTAGGTAGCTGTCACATATGCCATTCTGGGTTTGTCTATGTTATTTTTATTTACTAGGGAAAAACCTAGAATCTGGATCTTTCTCTAAACTGGAAATACCAGGAAGTTATTTATAGCTTTTCTGTCTTTCCAGAATTTAAAATCTATTGGTTGATTTAAAAATAATTAGACATTTTTCTTAAAAACTAGCGCCAGGAGATTTGGCGGGGTTAGAAAGAACGCCAGTCGATAAAAGAATTTCTTATGAGCAAGTCATGTTTTATTAGAGCTCTGTTTATAAGCCTTTGTGATTCTATTTCATATTATTTGATCTGCATTGTACATAAGTTGTACTTAAGTTAAATTTGAATTAAAGTTCCAACTTGTTTTATTTTCACGGAGAAGTTATTGACTTGATTCCTAGATCGTAATAATTCAATATTGTATGAGATCAAGACAGTCCCCGGCATCACAAGATCATTCTTCTACTCAGGCAGCAGCTTCCTATAGCGCTTCAAGTTAAAGTTAATAATATCATTCTTCAATCAATCTGAAGTAGAGGAACAAGACTTGTGACAGTAGCCAAGCAAGCCATTAGATCAAGGCGAAATAGTTTAGCCTTCTGCATCTTTTTTGAGTCTAGTACGTCCAATGGGACCTGGGGCATAATCACATGTTCGACACATCTGTGCGCTTAAAAATACTATTAAGTTTTCTTTTATAGCAAGCATTCTTGACAGGGTGTTGATACCTACAAAAATGGAGAATCATCGCGTTATATGGCAAGTACTTTGCACACGTTATTTCTCCCACACCCAATTTCGGATCAAGCTGAAATATTGCACGCTAGAGCGTAATTTCTTTTACCGGACAAAGATGAATTTATATTTTTAAAAAAAAGCAATCAGTTAATTGAATATTGGTAATGCATTATTTTGTTTGGTATCTCGATCAAGGGAAAGAAATTATACTTGACTGATAAGGAGGTATCAGTTTAATTATTCCCTTTTACATTATGTAGAGAAAAAAGTTTGAAATTAACATTAGAAAACTATAAAACCTATTTTTATTAGCACTTCTCTGGCATAGTGGTTCGTGCACTGGCTTGGGGGGACTGAGGAGGCCTTAGCCCTCCAGTTTGAATTCAAGTATTTAAAAAGCGATCACCCAGACATCCCCTTCTTTCTTCCGCTACCCTTTTCCCCTACCCTCTTCAGATAAGTGATATGGTCGTAACTATTGGTAAAAATATTGGTCACCGCACAGATATATTATTGTTAGTCTAGATCTATTACAAATGTAACTACACGAACTGGTGGATACAACTACTCTCAATATAAGCTTCGTTGTTGTTGTTGTTTTAAAGTCTTTTTTGTTGTTGTTTTTCTGGTTTTATTTTATAACTCTAGCCTCCATCAAATTTGAATGAGACTGTCAAGATCTGTCATAATTAGAGCAGATAAAATTACCATAAGTAAGCGTCTTAACAGAAGTCAGTCATGATAAGGATTACGTCAGGTTAGCATAAATTTAAATCTAACGCAACTACAAAAATGTTACTGGGGCAGAGTGAAAAAGAACATTGGAAACAAGAGGGTACAAAGAGGGGAGGGAGGACAAATATTCAGGCCAGTATGAACGATGGGAAATTTATTCTATAGATTAGATCGGATTAAAACGAATGGCAACTGTGGCCACATTTGAAAAAAGACTATTTAGTTGTGGCGAGGTATTAAAAAAAAAAAAAAATGTGTGAATACAATCATAACCTTATGTTTTTTAAATGTATATTTATGTTTGCAAGAATTAAAGTTCCCCTTAAGGACCCTGCGATCTATAGGGCAGATGATATTAATTAAGGCCATCTGTTTCTTTGGCCAACTGTTAACGAGCCGGGTGTTATGTGGCCAGCACAACGCTCAACCGCCGTTATTTTCCCCAATTAAAGCCATGTACCCTAACCCTAACCGAGTTGGGTGGATTCAGAGGCCGCCCCGAAATCCCTAAATTTCAGATCTGTCTCATAGAGATTCGAACCCAGGATCACAAGTTCGGAAGCCAAGTACTCAACCACTCAGCCCCCGCCCCCCCCCCCAAACAAGTTAACAAGAACATAAAACGTATTAGCTTTCTCTTGCCAATCTACGTTTCTTTGTTTCCAAAGTAAAAAAAAAAAGAAACTAATCACATGAGCCAATCCATAGAGTAGATCTAAATGTATTCAGGACACAATCAAATCTAAGCCTCAAAGACCACACGAAGCCCAAAGTGCATGTATCTAGTAGACTATGTCCCTTATTTAATTTACAGTTATATATATAAAAAAAAAAGTGGCAATTCTGTTTTTATCTTGTTGATCACTCTACGCGTTGCACTTTAAGTTCGTTGTCACCCTCTCGTCCCACGACTGAGAATACTTAAACAAGAGTGTGATCCCAGCCTGACACTACCCGTTGCACCAGTGATACACATTCCCCATCCACAGACATACTCATTCGAGTATACACGAGTGACTCTATGCTGAACACTAAATAAAATATATAAAAGTTTCAAGGAGGGGAAGATGACCGATTTTCCCCTACTATTGAGCATGGTTTGGGGGGAGAGACTAGTAAAGGAATCTATCAAAGCAAACTCAGTTGCTGGTACCGGGTGTTCCAGGTAAATAACACCAGGGACAAAAAAAACAATCACGAGTGAAGTCTACAACCCAGTTTACATTTAGCGATGTTTTTTTGTGTGTTATTTGTAACAATAATAATACATTTACAAGGGTGTCAGAAGCAGTAAGCGATAAACAATTCTGAGCCAGAAGCCTCGACTTCAAAACTGGGTTAAAATATCATTTCGAGACAGCCACTATGTGTAATATCATCCACCCGGCTTTTTAATCGTCCCAATTTACTATTACGAAATGGTGCATATGAACTGTTAGCAACGCATTACATATGGTAAGCATGTATGGATCACATCTTTCATCGGCGTAGCCACGTATTACAATACCGCACTCTTCTTTCGTCTTCAGATTCAAGCCGTATTTGTATGTATTACTATTATTAAATATGGCTCTTTGGGACAAGCGAAGACTTACTTCGGTACAATGGGGTTCTCGTAGTTTCTCATGCCCTAAATAACTAACCATAGGTTATCTCCCTTCGAGTTTGGCAAGTTATTTTTATCTAATAATAAGCCTAGTTAGCTAGTGGGTTATAGCGCATTAACAAAAAAAAAAATATAAGTAATATTATTGCTAACTAACTAATATTGGTATAGGCAGTAAAGAAGGTTATCTCGATAAGTAGTGTGTGTGTGGGGGGGGTGCACACAGATATAAGCACACACACAGATAACTGTTATGATACAATTGACACGCGCTGTTGTGTTGTGTTTATCTTGTCGAAAGTCCGACTCACAGAAAGCACAAACACGGCGTGTTATCAAATGCGTTATAACTAAAGTGACACAGCTCTATCAGAGAGGCTCTACCGCAAACACACATAGTGTCACACTGCTCACTTGAACCACATCGAAGCCAGTGTTGAAATAGAAGAAAGGGTGAAAACTGCATCAAAACATTTTCAAGATTCATTTATGCACAAAGATATAAAACTGTATAAATGAGCCATTCATATAACATGAGGGAATGTTCTTTAGGTGCCATTATTAATTTCTTTTCAGGGAGAGTGAAGGTCACAAAACATGAGCAAAAGACTCAAAAAAGAGTTATAAGAAATTACACACAGAACAAAACCAAGTGAAATACCCAGAAAGACACAAATATAAAGGCGCATTTGCTATTTCACATGCAGTGCATACCGTGCACGGGTAAGAAAGATGACAAACCATAATACCACAACGTCAGCAGCCTCCAAAAAAAAAATCCGCTTAATACCTCATATGTTCCACACACAGAAAAACTTCAGAATGAAACCAGCAATACATTATCACTAAAAGGTTGAGATTTGAACACGGGCATGCAAAGTGAGAAAAAAAAAACGCTAAAGTTGAGAAAATAACTTTGGAAACTTTCAAGCCTACATGCGCTATTTCTTCAACACAATTATCTTACAATACATCCACGAATGTAAACATCGAAAAAGAAAATTGAATAAGAATAACCTGCCCTATCTTCATAAAGAGTTGAAACTGGGGCGGGACTGATAGGGTGCAAAAGTGAAACTTTCAGTTAATAGTTTACTGGGGATAAAAAAAAAATAGTTTTAATACGTTGAAAAAAAAAAGTAGTTTTACTTTTTTTTTCCCACAACTAGATCTAGATATATCCACTACTGAGGCAACTGACTTCAAAGCTAAGGCGATTATGAAACTATAACTAAATCTTCAAATACATCTAAATAGACTCGAATGTATGTTAGCCTCTTGTATCTCTCATTGTAAAACTCGAATGAACACGAATGTAAATAAATCCCAGTTTTTTACCAAATATCCTTAGGAAATTTCAAACGAATATGTAAACCTAATGCTACAATATGTATATTTAAAAAGCACACAAATAATTATCACACAGAATCATAACACCAAGATGTCGCTTGATCGTCTGGTCCTAGGAGTTTAAATCGTCGAGCGTTCTCTCCCTTGGTTTTATACGCGAGTGGTGAACCGCGGCGATTCTTTTTTGTTTTTTTTTCAAGGTGACTTTCTTCGGCTTAAAAAAAAAAAACGCCATGAAGTGTAGAAACAGCAGGTTAACGTTTTAAGACTTGACAATGCAGAACATTTTGTGACAAACTGGTTTTCTGTGTTGTTTTCATTCTTAGCACTTAATTTTGCTAAATGTTTTATAGTCCATTCCCCCTTAACGAAATGTATCGAACTAGGTCAAACTATGATTGGCCACATCAAAGAAAGTAGGTCATCGCCTTTTGTTGGAAATGTTTTGGTCAGCAGTGTCAGAGCAGACGGCAAAGCAAAGCAATAGAACTTTACAACTCGGATGTAATTATAATATTGAAGCTCTAGACAATGCAATAAGAAGAACGCTTAATTAAATGTATGTTTATTATAGTTTATACTAATAGCTTTTACTCAAGTAATTTCTATCCCGATTTTTCTTGAAACGTTTCTTCCATTATCCAAGACGTACGGACTACCGTTTAATTTAAACTTGTTCCTCTACCTAAGCGAGACAAAAAAAACTTTTAGATATTTTTTGTTGATCGCGTCAATGACATCCTTCTTCTTCTTCGTTCCCATTGTTATGTTGGAGGGTTCAGATCACTACACCAATATCTGAGATGAACTGCGCAGTTGTTTCCAAGTCAGAGAGCTCCCCATATAGTTTTCTTTCTATTGGGGTGTTTTGAGGCCAGTGTCTTAGACGGGCCTCTTGGTAAAGAGCGCAGTCTTGGAGGACATGGTCGGCATTCTCTGGTGACACTCCACATGGGCAGATATCACTGGTTCCAATTTTGAGCTTCCGGTACATGTGTTGTCGCATTCTGTAGTGTCCGGTCCTAAGTCGAAAGATTACACGTTGATCTTGTCAATGACATCCCTTAAATTGGTCCTGTTTAAGGGTTTATATATTAGATATCTAGATATAAATACGTGCCGTGATGACTGGGAAAGTGTTCGCCGTCCACATTTCTACTTTGAATGACTTGCCTCTCATACAGAGAAAAAACTGAGCGTGCATTTTGAGCATCAGAATCTTAACACTGCACTGATTTGTTTTTCAGATGTTTAGATAGAGCTATTGGTACACTCAATTTTGAGTACTGTGTTCGACATTGGCTATATGAAATAGCAAATACGTTGTTTTTGTTCCTAGTTCACTTTAATTAAAACGTGGCCGTTGTGAGCATCGGTATGTTTCTTGACCTGGGCACAAACCTTACTCCTGCCCCAAAAACTTTAACGCAACGTTTTAAACCAGAGGTCGCTGGACAGACGGAACGACAGACAAATGAAGTTAATTAAAAGAGCAGGAGAAAATAATAAATATTGTAATAACTTCAAGGAAGGCAACTCAACGAGACATAGATGTTTATTTACATGACATCACAGATACACAAAACAACATGTTCATTTAGCACTGTCTCTTCATCTTGACTCTCAACGTGGGCGGAAGTCGTTATTCTCTCATGTCAATGTCCTGTTCTAGTCCGTTCACTAGAGGTTTCGCACCTGTGCACTAGCCTGAAAGATGGTGCGCAAGTCAGAGTCATTACAATATTATTACAACAGTTTGTCACCCTGATGAATGGAGCTTGATCACTGCAGATCTGAAAGAGGCAAAAGTTTAGTAAAATAGCCAGCCCCACCAAACCCTAAACACACACACAAGTTTTCCCCTTTCCACTAGTGTTCTAACGCGAATACACAATTCGACCGATTTCCCTGGCCGAAAGCAATATTGAGCAAACAGTTCTAGATAGAGATCTCCTCATGAGATCTTATGACACTGAAACTAATAAATTAAAAGAAAAAAAAACGAAAAACAAAGTAAAAGAAAAAAAAAATGGAATGTCACTATCTACGCTTATCTAAGGAAAAATAACTGCAATTACAACTATATACTATATCTCAATGATGTACAAGTCATTTCTCTTATTCGATATCAATCAAAGATAATTCATTACCATTAATTAATTGACTTAATGATTAATTTCGTTTATGGATTCATGTCTTGTCTATGTCAATAAATAATTGTGCAAAGTTTCAACTTGATCCAACATTGGAGTGTGGGAGAAATAACGTGTACAGACGTTGTTCCGACATTGGGGTGTGAGAGAAATATACGTGTACAGACGTTGTTTCGACATTGGGGTGTGAGAGAAATATACGTGTACAGACGTTGTTCCGACATTGGGGTGTGAGAGAAATAACGTGTACAGACGTTGTTCCGACATTGGGGTGTGGGAGAAATATACGTGTACAGACGTTGTTCCGACATTGGGGTGTGAGAGAAATATACGTGTACAGACGTTGTTCCGACATTGGGGTGTGAGAGAAATAACGTGTACAGACGTTGTAGCAGACAGAGTTTATATAAGCTTTGTAATAAATGTTCTCCTTTGTCCCTCTCCTGTAAGGCACTTACCTTAGCGTGGCGGTGGTGACGGGGAGCGGCCCGCCTTGTCTTTGGCTAAGCCATGAACTCCTTTTGTTTGCTGCAGCCCAAACTGCTTACATTAACAATAATTAAAAACCGGATAATGTTGTTTTTTTTAATAAAAAAAAAAAAAGAAAAGAAAGGGTTGGGGGAATATCATGTGTCAGAAAGTATTCTAGTAATAAGTGTCAAGGGCAAGGTGGTTTAAATTGTATAAACTATTAAAAACATGCATACATTTCGACAGTAATTTTCAAAATAGTAATACTCAAAGGCAAGAGAGTTAGAAATACAGGAATGCATGCAATCGACGGTTCTGGCTCTTTCTTGACTATTAGAAATTATAGAAACACATTTTAGAGAAGGTATATAATATATATATACACGAGAATACAATAAGCGGGGTCAGTCAGTAAGATTTAATCTTCATGTTCAGTCTACTTTGTAAATCGATTATTGAAGTTATGTTTCACTGTGATTTAACAGTAGTGCGTTCAATCTTTTTAAAATTTCTACTTGAAGAATTTAACAGTTTTATTTCTTCATCTAAATAGAATTCCTAGGCATACCGTATTGGAGATTTCCAAGATAAACCCCAACTCTATCAGAGGCGCTCAATTGAGCTTTATTGCCATCTAAATAGAACTGACCAATAGAAGAATTAAACATTCTTTTAGTGCTAAAAAGTGCGCAAACATTATCATGTTACTTTAAAAATTAAAAGGATTATCAACAATTACTATATTATTGTACATCGGAAACACCAATAAAGTTTGCTATTTATGTATTTGCTATGGGAAATGAAAATAAATATTGCACTATCTAATTTCATTTTGAAAACATGAAACTAGTCTAAGCTTTGCTCTAAATTGGACCTCATTCACCAGTCGTAAACAAACAACACTTAGCCACGTGAGAGCTCTATCTCTTCTATATAATTTACGATCTAATTTTTAACACACGATGGCTGTCACGTGACAGTTTTTTCCCGTTGTTTTATCAATAAGATCACGTGACTAAATGTTGTTTGTTTACGATTGGTGAATGAGGTCCACTGAACTTCGTCAACGTGTGACCCTGTTCTCAGCAGACGATCATTGCCGGTGTATGTCGACCTTCCGTTTTAGCACTACTCGTCTATCGTTACGTACTTGTGTCGCTCTCGAGTCTATAAGATCTATTTGTTCAAACAACGTGCTCTTCCCCCC
>JADKLZ010009093.1:0-15762 GCA_021533235.1 Biomphalaria straminea | reverse complement strand
TAAAATATTTTAAAATTCTTCAGGACTCACAAAATATTGTACTGGTTCTAACATCGCAGATAATATGCAGATTGAATAGTACAAAAACTTAGAATATTGAAGATTTAATAAAAATAATTTAATTTATAGCATGCTGTTAACAACAAAATGTAAGCTCAAGGCACAGTGATAACATTACAAACATAAACAAGCAAGCTAAATTGACAAACTAATCTAATAAATTTTTAAAAAGTCAGGTCTTAAAGTTCTTCTTGAATGTAGTGTAGCATGTCTGTCTGTCTGAGAACAATGGGGAATGAGTTCCAAGCCTTCGATCTGGGCACTGAAAAAAAGCCCACAGACTGTAGCTTTTGAGGGAGTAATATAGCAAACTAATTAGATTAATAATAATAATAAATTAACATTTTAAGCAGAACTATAAAAGTAGAAGAGACATAGAGGAGAAGAAAAGAGAGCAAAGGTATCCTCAATACATGGCTTTTATGAGACTTATGACTTTACTAGCAGACATGGCCTATTTGTAGTTCTAGAATAGAATAGGTTTGTTACGACACACGAATCTTGAAAAATAGTAGATAAAAAATAAACATATACTCTCAGGTTCCAATTAAGAAATACTTTAATAAACAATAATAACAAAAAAAAATAAAAAAATCTGGCAGCAAAATTATATCCATATCACCATTCCCTAGATTATTATTTTAGATTCAAAATTTTTTGCAGTCATCCCAATTTACTATGCCAAGACTTCCTCAACAAATCAATTAGAACAAATCTCATAATTCACAACTATATATAAACTATAATTAAATATGTTACTATCATAATATATTTTAATTTCTAACAATGGTTTCAACAACTCCTCAGTAGAACACCATATATAAATATCTTGACACCTCCCATGTGTAACAAAGCTTCGTTAATCCATATAGTCCTCAATTACACTGACTTGCACCAATTTACAAATACACGTACATTTACATAATACTCCAATCTTAATTTGTCTATATAAACCCCCAGGGGTCTACAAAAGTGAAAAAATAAATTGGGGGTCTATGAGATGTCCACAGTAATAGATTTCCTTTAAACAGGGTGTGACTTAAAATAATTTTTACATCCCATTTATATACTTCTTTCATATATTATTACATGATTTGTTCCTTAGTTAATCTAATATTTTAATTATTTATCCTGCTATTCAAATGAAAAATTGTTGTATTTAATTTCAATACTTATTTAAATAGCTTGATTTTGTCTACATGTAACTAATGTCTAACAAAAAGAAATGTAATTGTAAAGATTTGATTATTTAATATTGTTCATTCCTTCCTTATCAAACAAACTGTTGACTTATCTAAGTGAGGTTTTGATGACAAAATGAAACCAATTATGCTGGAGGATCATCCGAGACAAAGCCACACTGACAAAAATAGATAATGATTTGAAAAACTTTTGAACACTCAAAGATTACGTTCAGAATTAGACCCACAAAAGCTCTCTTCAACATCATATAGAGAAGTTGATAGTTTGTGAGCATTTTAAAAGATCTCTTTGATCATCATCATCATCTCTTACTTATAGCAAAATATGTAAAACCTATAGTATAGGTAAAAAATTAATTTTAACACCCATTGTTGTTTTAAATACTGCTTAACACAAACCTACATCTGATATTAATAAAAGAAGTTTTTATTATATTTCAAGGTCACTTTGTGTTATGAGTTATAACATGAAAAGCTTTTTATCTAACTCTTTGTAAAATGACATATATATAGCTTGGGATCAGCAGTCTCATAGGTTCTGACAGGGTGTAGGGCTGTAAACTGCCTAAGGTTTATCCACAAAACCTTTCCCATGTATCATGTATAGTTGCAAAGCAGCAGAGGTTTGAATTTAGTTTTCATTCTGCTTGGTGGGTAGCTAGCCCCTTATCCTGTTAGTGAAAACAGCTGTAGACGCGGACCCAATATTTGAGCCACACGTTAAAGCTCAAGAAACAGACGTGAAACTGATCTTTGCATAAACTTTTACAAATTAAAATGAATTACTTAATATTTAATCAGTGGAGTAGCTACCAATGTGCGGGTGGTGCAGGCCGCATATGGCACCAAGTGGAGAGAGGCCCCAAATCCCCCAGTGTGTATTGATTTTCTATTGCCCTGAGCTTTTCAGTAAAAATGACTAAGTGTATGGACACGTACAAACATAAACTTCTGTATTTTAAACATGAACTAACGATTTATAGACTGGTCATGTGTTATTTTGTTTCATCTCCTTGACTATTTCTTCAATACAATGTAAACTATAGAACAGTTTGAATCTAATTTACTAGATTTATTTCGGACACACTGTACATGTTGTTACTACACTTGATCAATGCTCTGTAATATAAAGAAGAAGAAAATAGGCCAACCTTTTTTTTTTACTTCATTGTTTAGACCACTGGTTTAATCTAAATATAGAATTTACAAATGTATTTCCAAACTCTAGCTGTAAACAATTATCTTAGTTTATTAATTTCTTTATGATTCTTTATAGTTAAATTTTGGAAATAATTCTATTGTAATGTCAATATTTGTAAATAAGCTAACCTTTGTTTTCTACGAGTTTTTTTTTTTAACTAACTAGTTAATTGTAATACTGTAACGTAAACAAAATGATGAACAGTGCTCAAGACTGACTAGTTTGGCTGGCGCCTCAAAACCCTTTTAAGCTCAGACGGAGAAATCGGCATCTCTGATTGAGATGGCTGACGTCTTTTTCTCAACTTCAACATACCGCTGGGATATCCTCATTAAAATAACCAGAACTAGCCTTAAACGTTTAGTTGAGACCCGTTGGAGCGCCAGAGGAGAAGCCGTCAAGATGGTTAAGGATACATCTTCTAAAATTATAGAAACTGGAGACATTAGTTAGCAGAGATGAAAATTCATCGACTAGATCTGAAGAAGGTGGATTATTAGTTGCTATTCAGTCTTTTAATTTTCTCACATATCTTGGATTTTGGGCTCCTGTATTAACTGAACGGAGAGGATTGTCTATTCGAGACTGCTCACTCAAACTAAAAACATTAAAGACATTTTTAAGTAGTAATCTAGAGGACATCGCTGAAGCTGGCATTACCTTTGCCGAAAGCGTGTGCTCAGATCTGAGAATCAGTACAGAACCTCAAATACCTGGTGAGAAAAGTGACGACCCTGTACATACACACAAAGAAGAGCTAGGAAGGGAAATTTATTCTACCTTGGACAGGATTGTTCAAGAAATAATCACCCGATTCAAGCAATTTCATGATGTAGCAGATAGATATGAATTTTTGTCGCCTTCCCAGGTATTAAATCTTCAGGTCAAAATCAATCTCGATAGTAGGGCCTACTTCTAGCGACATTGATAAAAACAAATTTCTGCTGGAGCGAAAATTTATTAAGAGGCTTCAACGGTTTGTCACAGTTTCATCAGAAGCCTCCGAAGTTCCAAAACAAGGACCTGTTGAGCTCTTGAATAAAAAAAAATCAGATAGATGATTCAGTCCAGAATCGTCATTATTAGCATATTTTTTACTATTGCGGTAAGCGTCGCTACATGCAAGTTTTTCCAAACTTAAACTAATTAAGAATTACTTGCGATCAACGATGACAAATTTACGACCCACTAATTTGGCCATTTTGTCCATTGAAAAAAAGCTGGTGGTAAAAAAATGATTTCGATAAAATTATTGATACTTTTGCCAGCAAGAAAGCGTGTAAAATTCACTAGTATGTTTATGAAAAAGGGATTTTTTTGAATTAACAAAATTTGATTAATGAATTCATATTATTTTGAACAAAAAAAGTAAGGTTTTGCAATGTTATTATTTAGTTAGTTTTTTGTTGTTTTTTTTTTTTTGGGGGGGGACCAGGCATCATATACTCTAGCTACGCCACTGTACTTAATGTTTGAAGGACTACTTCACAGAATAACAAAGTCCTAAATGAAACATAATATCCATAGCCACGGATGATACACCAGCAAAAAAGAAAAAAAAATATTTTAATTGGTTTAAATTTGATTTTTTTTTTTCAATAAAAAGATATATCTCTATAGCTAGATATATAGCTTTAAATTACTTTTTCACTATTCAACTCGCTACAGTTAGAAATTAGTTTTAAAAAAATGTTGATGAATTTGCAAAAATTAGCAAATTAAGCAAGGGGTCTACTGAAAACCATAAAACATGGAAAGGAGTCTATGAGACAAAAAAGTTTGGGAACCACTGTTCAGGATCCAAAAAAGTTAGCTTCATTCCAAGTTGGCAGCATTTCAACTGCCAAATTTAGTTTTGTCAATTACAAAATTAGATTTGTTTTTGGTCAGGTTAGGACAACATAAAAACATGAAAAATACTTCATGATGCAAACCTTTATGATTACCTAGAACTACTAATACTATTCTAATGTACTGTAGACTTGTAGTGTAGAAGAATAGTAGACTCATTAGTCATGTCCATGTGATACACTGCACTCATAGTACTCATACTCATTCTTGTTAACTTTAAGACTTAAAGTTTAAAAAGATAAAAAAAACTTACTACTTTCTCAATTTACTGACTTACTTAGTAGTCTTACTAGTACTAGTAGTAGTAACTAGTCTTATTTATATTACTCTAAGTCTAAGACTAAGTAAGTTAGTAAGGGTAATGTATCATACTAACTTTTTTTACTATATGGGACCACGCCTCCCAAATGATACATTACTGATTACTGACAGTGACATTACTGTTAACTGTAAGTTAACTAAGCCGTCTAATTTAGTCTAAGTCTAAGCTAGTTAAGTAAATAATGAGTAAAAGTAAATATTAAAGTATATAATTATAAAGTCTTTAATAATAATATTATAATATAAACAAAAAAAATAAAGTTACAAGTACGTAGCTTAGTAATTGTTACTGTCATTAAACTTAACAACTAAACTTAAATCTAGTAAGCTTTAAATTTAAACTAAACTTACAAATAAAACAAACTTTTTATTTAAACTTAACATTATGATTAACAACTTAACTTTAAAGGGAAACTCTTATGGTTTTGACAATTTTTGATATAATATTTGTTTTGATTTACAGATAATGAATATATTATTCTTTTTTTCTAATTTGCAAGAATAACTTAGTAATTGATGTTTTTCTGACGTAATTTTTCTGCGCATCCAAAACGGTCAGATTTTCACGGAATTTCTATGTGACGTCACGAACAGATACACAAATCCAATGCTACTCCAAGTACCTACTGAATAACAGAAAGCCAAACAGTCAAGTTTACATTCTCGTAAAAGAAATATATCTTTGTCTATGCAGTTAGATCTAAATATTGTAAGCAAAGAAAAAAATGTGTGTTGAAAGTAGATTTACATGCTTGACTAATCACGGCAGTGTGTATTTTCTTGCCTGACCACTTAACACACAACAAACATTATCGCTTGGTTATCTTGTCATGACCGACTACACGTAGTCTAGACTAGCCTTACACTGACCAGTTTGTTCGAATCAGTCAGACACACGATATATTTACTTCTTGGGATAGGGAGAGGTTTAGATGAATTTTTTTTTCTCGAGTTGAAATCCTAATGCTTTTAATCTCCCTCTCTCTATATATAAAACTATAGCATAGCTCTGGACTATACTCCTATACCGTCACTAAGCCTAAGAGCCTGACAGCTACTGTAAGAAAGAAGCGATACGATTGGTTAAATCTAGTTTCCCTTTCAGTATTGTTGGGGGGAGTGACGTATGCCTGAGATAGAAAACCAAATCTCAAAGAGACTCGTTTTTTAGGAGGCGTGGCGAATTTACTGTCTAATTTATTAAATATAATAATATAAATGTTTCTAAGCATTTAAATAAAAAATGATGGAATGTTTACTATTACAACTTTTTACACAGAATTTAAATATCATTTAATATGTCAATAACTCAAATTTGAAAATCTATGAGAGTGTCCCTTTAGTTTAATAAATAGATTCTAGATCTAGTTTAATCAGAGACAGTCTAAGTGTGACTCTGTCACGTCTGTAACTAGGACTAGTGTGACAGTCACACTCACAGTGACTCACAGTGTGAGTACTGACTACTGTGAGTGAGTCACAGTCAGTGTCATTATATTATTATTAGACTAATTAGATCTAGACTCTAAATATAATCTAATAAATGGATCTAGAATCTAGTTAAATCTTATCTAGATAGTATAAAGTTATAATAAAGTTTAAACGATTTGACCAAAATAATAGATCTATACAAAAAAAAATTACACACATTGTCAGAACCAGCAACGTCGACTGTTGTTGTTGTTGCCATTTTGTATCGTTTTTTAATATTTTTTTAAAACTGAAGAGTAAACTATCTCAAAATGTTCCTCACTCTACAGAACAATATATTTTTATAGTGAACCTATTTATAGATCTAGATTTCGGGCAAAGTTTGATAGTGCATCAAAATTAACTGAGCTTGTTAAGTTATTTTATTTTATTTGTAAGCTGGTAGAATATATATGGGACTAATCTCAAACAATGCGTACTAGACCTACCTTATTGTGATCCCACTATGTTAAATTCACATATCACGAATTATTACGAAAAAAAAAAAGCTAGAGGTTAAGTGTTGTTAGTTATCGCTTATTAGATAGTAGAAGGTCTTTAGTAGACTCATAAAGAATTGAAGTCCAATGACTATGAAGTTTACCAGAATCACGACATAGGGATAAAAGCTAATATTATGCCTACATTATTGCCGACAATG
The DNA here is from genome assembly GCA_021533235.1 of Biomphalaria straminea. NCBI lineage: Eukaryota > Metazoa > Mollusca > Gastropoda > Planorbidae > Biomphalaria > Biomphalaria straminea. The sequence goes on along the minus strand of JADKLZ010009093.1, from coordinate 8,996 downwards.
TGTTGATTTACACCTGCAAATTCGTAAAATTGTATAACTGTATAATCATTCATTTGACCATTTTAAACAATTTTTTACTGAAAATCCAAGCCATCTTTTCGACGTCGGTACCAGTCAAATCTCATTTGTGTGCCGCACGCCGGGAATTTGGTCAATGTGTGTTAATCCTGTGTACTCCCAGGGGAGCATAGGGCCGCAACCACACCTCTCCACCGAACTCGGTTCTGAGCAGCTTTCTTCATCTGCTCCCATGTCATTCCAGTACCCTCAGCTTCACTGATGACTGACCTCTTCCAGGTTTGCTTGGGTCTGCCTACTTTCCTCTTTCCTTGTGGATTCCAGTCAAGAGCCTGCCTTGCAACATTGGTAGCTGGTTTCCGCAGGGTGTGTCCTATCCAGCTCCATTTTCGTTTGGTAATGTCTTGTGCTATGGGCTTTTGTCTAGTTTTGTTCCACAAATCGGTAGTGGTAATCTTTTCTGGCCACCTAATTCCTAATATCCGGCGTAGGCATCTGTTAACAAAAGTTTGGAGCTTTTCCGTATTTTTTTTAGTGACTCTCCAAGTTTCTGAACCGTAAAGGAGAACAGACTTAACGTTAGTATTATAGATTCTTATTTTGTTATGTAGAGATATTGCCTTGGAGCGCCAGATTGTTTGAAGAGTTGAGAAGGCAAACCTAGCTTTATTTATTCGAATCAGTATATCATCATCAGCTCCACCGTCTTTGCTAACTCTGCTTCCGAGATAGGTGAAGTGGTCTGTATCAAGGATGTTTTCTCCCTGTAGCATGATTGGGTTCTCTTGTCTATTGTTGATCCTCATAACTTCTGTTTTCTTTTTATTGATTAGAAGTCCAGTCCTTTTTGCTATTTCTGAGAGTCTGGTGAGTTTGGTCTGAGCATTTTGTTGCGTATGGGAGAGAAGGCAGATGTCATCTGCGAAATCCAGGTCTTCTAATTGCTGTGTTAGTGTCCACTGTATGCCGCTTTTATTATTTAAGACTGTCTGCTTCATGACCCAATCAATCACCAGTAAGAATATCAAGGGCGAAAGCATACATCCCTGTCTTACTCCTGTCTTTACCTGAAAAGGGTTGGTCAGCTTACCATTGTGTATTACTTGACAAGATGAGTCATCGTATAACTGTTTAATGATATTGGTGAATTTTGTTGGGATTCCGTAGTGATTCATCAGTCTCCAGATTATGTCTCTGTCAATACTGTCAAAGGCTTTCTCGAAGTCAACAAAGGTCATGTACAGAGGAGATTGCCACTCTATAGATTGTTCTATGATAATACGTAGTGTAGCAATGTGGTCAGTGCATGATTTCTCCTTACGGAATCCAGCCTGTTCTGGTCTTAGTCTTTTGTCTTGAGCATCTTTCAGGCGTTCTAATATTATCCTAGTTAAGACCTTGCTAAGGGTTGACAGTAACATGATTCCTCGCCAGTTGTTGCATTGGGTAAGGTCACCTTTTTTGGGTAGTTTAACTAGATAACCCAGTTTCCAGATTTTTGGGACCTGTTTTTGTTCCCAAATCTTGCATAGCAGTGGGTGCAGCATTTCAGCTGATATTTTGGGGTCTGCTTTTAGTGCCTCTACTGGTATACCATCTGGGCCTGGCGCCTTTCCACTTTTTGCATTCTTGATGGCCTTGATGATTTCCCCTTTAGTAGGAGGACCTGTGTTAACATCCATTTCTTCTGTTGTTGGGGGTATGTCCGGAATCGATTCAGGAGGATGTCGGTTCAAAATTTCTTGAAAGTGTTCTGCCCATCTTTCCTTCTGTCCAACATCACTGGTGATGATCTTTCCTTGTTTGTCTTTCACTGGCTTGTTGGTGTTGGTATTTCTTCCTGCTAAGGTTCTTGTTATGTCATACAACCTTTTCATGTCTCTTTGCTCTGCTGCCTTTTCTGCATCGACTGTCATTTCATGAAGGAAGCGTTTTTTGTCCTTTCTTGCACTCTTTCTTACAGACTTGTTTACTGCAAAATACTGGGCTCTAAGGTTAGCTTTTTGCATTGGTTTATCTTTTCTTTTAGCTCTTTCCGTTCCTGGATTTTGCCCCATGTCTCTGCAGACAACCATTCCTTGTGTTGTTTCGTTTTCCTGCCTAGGACATCTGTACATGTGCTTTTCCATATCTCTTGGAGAGTGAGGCAGTGCTGCTCAAGGGTTTCATCTGACACTAGTCCAGCAAGTACTTCAAATTTTTTTTTAACCTCACAGTTAAAGAGTACCTTGTTTTCCTCGCTCTTCAAGTACTGGGTGTTGAATTTGTAGTGTGGTCTGTCTGAAAAATCCTTAAAGGATTTAAGTTTGATCCTTGCTGTCGCTATTAGTAGATGATGGTCAGAAGCTACATCTGCTCCTCGTCAATATCTTTTATTAATTATGGGGCCCATATTTTGTTTTTCCAGTAGTAACTCCACACCGCATTAATAGGATCACCTTGGGTTCTCTATCTGAGCAGAGGATTGACAAATTCTTCTTATTATAATATTACAGACTTTGCTTTAAAAAAAGAAGATACGTCCTATACGCACTATTTCATGTGTCAATCTAGTCATGCATGTTAATCATTGACTTAAACTCTGCCAAGTCGTTTTTTTTTTCTGGCTGATTCAGCTAACCCATTTCATTCTCGAATGGGACTAAGGAAAAGAAGGGGCACTTGTACGAGTTTGTTCTAGCATCACTTTTATATGGAATTAAGAAATGTGCCTCTTTCTTTGTGTCTTTTTTGATTATTTAATTAGGTTGTGTTTTTCTATTTGTAAATTATGGTTTAATGTATTATAACTACTTTACTTTTATTCTTCTTCCTGAAGTGTCTCTGTTTAGTGATTTTACTAATGGTAAATTTATAACCTTCTCAGGGTAATAAAAATTTATTTTAAGCCTTGTATCTGAGACGAAGTTTTGACTCCTAAGACAATAAGAGTTGGCAGTACATAGATCTATACAATAAGTTTCTTTTCTCCAAAATAGCCATAGCAAAGTTTTTAAAATGGCGAATGTCGCAGCCAAAGTGAAAGTAGGGTTATTTAGAAGATTGAGTATGTTTTTGTGACTTACTTTTAGATCTAAATAGTTTAAATTACTATTGTAGATTCTAGATAATCTAATGTAGATATAGAAATCTTTAATGTTCTAGATCTACAATCTAAGTGTTTTATTGTTTAAATATGAATGAGGGCAGTGAGCGGCAGAGTAAAATTAAAAATAAAATTTAAAAAAAAAAAAAAAATTATTAAATACAAAATAGTGTACTTACTAAATTAAAAAAATTAGTAAATAGTAAATATACCGAGTAGACTAAATACTGTAATTATAAAAAAGTAAAATTATTAGATTTATAATTTTATTTTGTGAGTGCGGACCACTAATCTGCAGAATTACCTTTATACTTTATATAATTATATAGATCTATCATTATAGATTCTGTTATAACTTATATCATATAATATATTCATATATGTATCAATACATATGACATTATATGATTATAGTAACCACATATAGTAGACATAGGCGTCATAAGTCTAAACAAGTAAGTCTAACTACTCTAACTCTAACTAACAACTGAGTCAGAGTGAGTAACAGTTACTAACTCTGTAACTGTAATACTGTAACATTAGTAACACTTGACTAACACTACTAACAGTAACACTGTCAGTAGTGTCAGTATAAAATGGACCTCATTCACCAAACATAAATGTCATAAACAAACAACATTTTCACTATTGTCTATATTGACTATATGTTCTATATACGCAATACGTAAGGGTGTCACATTCACATGGATACCTAATTGTAAAAATGTAAATGTGTTTATTTACATTTGGTAAATCAGGTCCATTAAGTATAGACTATAGTGTCACTATAGTATAGTATAGATTAGATAGTTACACATTATAATAAAAAGGTTTACTGTCTATAACTTTTTAATAAGTACTATTATAACTATAGATAGTCTTAAGATAGTAAACACTCATTTTCAGGTCCAGTATAGATAATAGAGTATAGAGTCTACTCAGTCTACTGTGTCTAGTAATAATTTAATAAATAAAATAGTTCTAAGGCTATTATTACTATTAATAGTCTAGATCATAATCTCACATCTGCAGTTTGGTCTATTACATGTCATGTGCTATGGTCAGTATGGAGGCTAAGGGCAGTATCAGTATCATGGGCTATGGCTATGCCGTATGCACACTCGCCACTATTTGTCACTGCGACGATGGTGGGTTTAATGGTCTGAGTCACTGCACTCTAATAATCTCTACGCTCTAGTCTTACTATAGTAGTCTCTAGTCAGAGCAGAGTCTTTTTAACTCTAGATTACTAGATCACACTTGTTTGACATATATGCATAATGATGTCAAAGACAGCAGTAAAAATTTAAAAAGATAAAAATATTTGTCTACTAATGTTACTGATTACATTAAATATAAACCTTTTTTTTTTTTCATACAAGAAAAAGAAATTGCATGAATATTAGAATACAATAGAAAATGAAAAAAAGCTAGAATGTCCCAGCCTAGGAAAAAAAAAGAATTTAAAATTATTATGTTGCGCCTGCCAAATAGTATCACATTGCGGGTTGGATGTAGGCCAGGGATTGTATTTAGGGCATCTCTGCTCTAGACAATACATGTTTGATATATATATAAAACTTGTTATAACGCAAGACTCTTCAAAATAATAACACACTCAGGGTTTTATATTTAATAATAAATTACATTCTCAAAACAAAAACATTTTCCTTTTGTATCTTGTCAGTTTGTCTACTTCCTCCTTTTAACCTCTCTTCCTTTCATTACACAAAATCGCACCTTTTTCATTCACACCATGCTGCGCTACGACCATAACACCATATATATATATATATATATATATAAAAATATTATTTGTCATACCTATTTAACACATATCTTATTAAAATCCTTTTAATAGCACTGTTGTATTTTTTTATACAATTATTTTTTAAACGAAATCTTGTTTAATGGTACAAAAACTGTCATGGTTTCTTTAAATATTATTTTCTTTTACATTTCTCTCTTTCTTCTAGATTTAAATTATTTATTTTTTTTATTTTCTACTTTGTATTCAAGGTAACTACTTTCTCAACATACTCAATGATTACAAAGCAGTGGCCTTAGAAACAGCTCAAGATATTAAAGAAAGACCTGGTAAAACATCAATATATTTTGCAGGCATTATTACTGCTGGGATCTTCATCAAAGCTAATCCATCGGCTGCAGATCTTGATGAAGCTGTCATGGAAAGTGCACATGAACTTTCTCTTTTGTCTTCATCTATACGTAACAAAGATTCAGACTCATTCATAAGTCAACTAAGCAGTGCTCAGAGAGATGGTCGCTTGCATCATACTAGCTTAATGCTTTGTTCCTTGGTGTGGTTGAGTGATTATCGTGAAGACCTAGATCTTTATGAAGCCCAGTGTAAATATACTCAGTTGCCATGGTATGAATTCCACAAGAAAATTGTTGATGTTGGTTTTCTGGGAAAGTTTATCAAACTGAGTGACAAAATGAAAAACTATGATGTTAATGAAGATGAATGGAAAAATGGAGACAATGTTTCAACGTAGTAGTCATATTTGTTTTCTTCTAATTTTTTAAATTATTAAACATTTAAAGTATTTGTAAATTGTCTGCATGTTCCTTTTGTTTTACCATTTGTTTTGATGTATAAGGTGAAATCCAGGAACAAACAATTTGTATACATCTCTTTAGTTTACCATGGGCATGGTGGTTGAGTGGTAAAGTGCTTAGCTTCTGTAATGAGGGTCTTAGGTTCGACTCTCACCATAGACGGGGATTTTTTGATTTTATGATTTTCAGAATGCCCAGGAGTCCACCCTGCTCTAATGTGGGTGCCTGACATTATATGGGGAAAGTAAAGGAAGTTGGCCATTATGCTAGTCACATGACATCCTCATTAACCATCTTCTGTAGAGACAGAATACCTTTCCATCATTGTCCTATATAGATTGCAAGGTCTGGAAGGGGTAATATACTTTTTTTTTTACTACTAGACTGGTGATACATTATTGTATTATAGTAAACATTTTTATTATTATCAATGTTTTACTTGAAGAGCATCTATGGACTTTTTGAAAAATTTAATTTCAAATTCAGGGGCATGGATATTTGCACACACACATACACTACTAATTGTGTTATAATCAAATGGCTACTTTTAATTTCTCACATTTACAAATTTCAAGGAAAGTTAAACCAAGGTTCATTTATATTTCCCGATATCATGTTAGTCAATGTTACATATTGAAATACTAATACTACAGTTCTGGATATTTCTAGAGGCAACATAAGCTATAGCTTACAGCTCCCACATGTCTAAATTTTTTTTTTTAGATTTTAGAAAAGCAAAGAAATCAATTGCCTTATGTTGATTATAAAGGGTCCCATGTTCGATGAGACCAAAAAGGATCATTGTCTATATTTCAACATTTTTACTTCAAAGGATGTATCTATCTAATTTGGATAGAGAATGTATCTAGGCTTATATACATTACATAACTAGAGGACTAACAAAAATATTTGATATACATTTTTAGAGAAAGCTTATATCAACTCACTCTGTACCAGTACCTAACAAAACATGAATCAAAAAAACAAATAGCCAGTTAATTAATTAACTATTGGTAATTAATTATTTTCTTTGGTATCAAAAAGGGAAGTAAATGCTACTATTGAGAGAAGTGGGTGTGTAATAGGGTTATTTCCCTTATTACGTTTTGTACACTTTTTTTTTTCTCTTACCATTCTCGGATCAAGTTATAATTGTGCACAATTATTCTTAGTTGATGAAAACACATACATCTTTCAAAGAATTTTAAAAAAATTAGTAAACAATTAGTGGTTATTAATTAATTTTGTTTTATATTTAAAAAGGGGAGCTTATTCTTGTAGTCTTGATATATACATATATATATATATATATATATATATATACATGGCAGTGATTTTCGATTCTTTGCCTTAGATACTTTGTTCTTAAATAAGCAAAACAACAGTTGGAATCACATTTATAGCGCTAAAAGGGAACTACCCGTACAGGAAATACCCTCCCTAGACTGACATCTGGAGACATGAATTAAAATTATTGGTGCAATGACAAACGTAACATACTTCTATCTGAAAAGATCCGATACTTTCAAATAAAACGTATGCTTCAACGAAGACATGGGACGAAAATAAAATGTTGTACATGTCTCCAATGTTCCTGCAGAGTTGAAGATGGTTAACTTTCTAGTCCAAACATCAAGAGGGATATCAGCGTTCAGAGTATGGAACCTGGACCATTGACAAGTCCGAACGACCAGGCATCAATCCCGAACAGACAGCCATCTACCCTTTGACATTATCTGCTTTCTATGAAGTAAATAGCCCAAAGGAATGCAGTGATAATTTCTGTCAAAGAATTTTTGCGCGTTTCCGGAATGATTTTCACCATGCTTTCTAAAATCTTCATGAATATCTAGTTTGCTGGAGAACTCTCTGACAGCCACAGAGCAGAAAGTGAAGCACTAACACTAGCTGCTACCATGCTAGCTAATCATCCAAGTTCCCCACACAGTCAGATTGTCTTGCTGACCGATGCGAAGACAACCCTGCAAGGCTTGCAGAACTCTGGATTCTCTTGTGTTGAAAACCTCAGAGCAGCACTGAAAAAACTCAACAACAGCAAAAAGACTGTTGTTCAGTGGGTGCCAGCTCATATTCAACTAGAGGGAAACGAGAAGGCTGACACACTCGCCAAGGGTGGAAGAAGTGACTCACAAATGAACTCTGCACTCTACCGGGAAGAAATGAAGAAATTAATTATAAATAAAATAAATGAGAAATGGACAAGCTCACATCCAAATCACAAGAAAGATGATGCTTACTATAAGCTATCCCGACAAGATCAACGTGTAATCTTTCGACTTAGGACCGGACACAACAGAATGCGACAACACATGTACCGGAAGCTCAAAATTGGAACCAGTGATATCTGCCCATGTGGAGTATCATCAGAGAATGCAGACCACGTCCTCCAAGACTGCGCTCTTTACCAAGAGGCCCGTCTAAGACACTGGCCCCAAATCACCCCAATAGAAAGAAAACTATATGGAGAGCTCCCTGGGTTGGAAACCACTGCGCAGTTCATCTCAGATATTGGTGTAGTGATCTGAACTCTCCAACATAACAATGAGAACGAAGAAGAAGAAGAAATCTAGTTTGCAAGAACCAGAAATCTATTAACCGGTACTGTCAATGTTGAAGATGTTTGGGCGACATCACATGAAGAGTTTATTTAGCTCATTTATAACGATGCAGAGAAAAAAAGAGTTCTCTTCAGTGACACACAATAGTGGATCAAGTGTTTGCAGCCATATTTATTCTGTATGAAATTGTGCTTCGCCTACTTCCCTTTACAACAGCCTAATTTTGCGAAACATGGTTTTCCAGCCTGTTAGTTACTTAGTCTACTGAAGTAGACTTTATGCAGAAGATGACATTCTTTATGCTCTTATGAAGACTGCTAAGATAGTTCTTGATCTGGTAAAACTGGAACAAGCTCAACCTTCGCACTAATTTTGGTTTATTTGCATTAAGGCACCTGTTGCAACAACTTGGTAGCAACGTAGTTTGCTGTTGCTTGGACTGTTATCCATGCTCTGCCATGTTTTTTTTTTTATTTTTATTTTCACGCAAGTGCGCAACATAAAACAGTGAATAGGCATACACATACAAAACAAAGCGAAAATTGCTGGAATCCTTCTAAGAGGTACTAAATTGCTCCTCGCCAGTTTGGCACAAAAGATTCAAGAGCCTCATTTAATCTTACGATGATAACGTACAAGAACATTAACTGACGAAGAAACACGACGCATGTTCACACAGTTGAAACTCAAACCCTCAAGGTACAAAATATACATGTAAACCTTCAACTTCA
>JADKLZ010009092.1:0-13508 GCA_021533235.1 Biomphalaria straminea | reverse complement strand
TAAAATATTTTAAAATTCTTCAGGACTCACAAAATATTGTACTGGTTTTAACATCGCAGATAATATGCAGATTGAATAGTACAAAAACTTAGAATATTGAAGATTTAATAAAAATAATTTAATTTATAGCGTGCTGTTAACAACAAAATGTAAGCTCAAGGCACAGTGATAACATTACAAACATAAACAAGTGAGCTAAATTGACAAACTAATCTAATAAATTTTTTAAAAGTCAGGTCTTAAAGTTCTTCTTGAATGTAGTGTAGCATGTCTGTCTGTCTGAGAACAATGGGGAATGAGTTCCAAGCCTTCGATCTGGGCACTGAAAAAAAGCCCACAGACTGTAGCTTTTGAGGGAGTAATATAGCAAACTAATTAGATTAATAATAATAATAAATTAACATTTTAAGCAGAACTATAAAAGTAGAAGAGACATAGAGGAGAAGAAAAGAGAGCAAAGGTATCCTCAATACATGGCTTTTATGAGACTTATGACTTTACTAGCAGACATGGCCTATTTGTAGTTCTAGAATAGAATAGGTTTGTTACGACACACGACTCTTGAAAAATAGTAGATAAAAAATAAACATATACTCTCAGGTTCCAATTAAGAAATACTTTAATAAACAATAATAACAAAAAAAAAAAAAAAATCTGGCAGCAAAATTATATCCATATCACCATTCCCTAGATTATTATTTTAGATTCAAAATTTTTTGCAGTCATCCCAATTTACTATGCCAAGACTTCCTCAACAAATCAATTAGAACAAATCTCATAATTCACAACTATATATAAACTATAATTAAATATGTTACTATTATAATATATTTTAATTTCTAACAATGGTTTCAACAACTCCTCAGTAGAACACCATATATAAATATCTTGACAAGTGTAACAAAGCTTCGTTAATCCATATAGTCCTCGATTACACTGACTTGCACCAATTTACAAATACACATACATTTACATAATACTCCAATCTTAATTTGTCTATATAAACCCCCAGGGGTCTACAAAAGTGAAAAAATAAATTGGGGGTCTATGAGATGTCCACGGTAATAGATTTCCTTTAAACAGGGTGTGACTTAAATAATTTTTACATCCCATTTATATACTTCTTTCATATATTATTACATGATTTGTTCCTTAGTTAATCTAATATTTTAATTATTTATCCTGCTATTCAAATGAAAAATTGTTGTATTTAATTTCAATACTTATTTAAATAGCTTGATTTTGTCTACATGTAACTAATGTCTAACAAAAAGAAATGTAATTGTAAAGATTTGATTATTTAATATTGTTCATTCTTTCCTTATCAAACAAACTGTTGACTTATCTAAGTGAGGTTTTGATGACAAAATGAAACCAATTATGCTGGAGGATCATCCGAGACAAAGCCACACTGACAAAAATAGATAATGATTTGAAAAACTTTTGAACACTCAAAGATTACGTTCAGAATTAGACCCACAAAAGCTCTCTTCGACATCATATAGAGAAGTTGATGGTTTGTGAGCATTTTAAAAGATCTCTTTGATCATCATCATCATCTCTTACTTATAGCAAAATATGTAAAACCTATAGTATAGGTAAAAAATTAATTTTAACACCCATTGTTGTTTTAAATACTGCTTAACACAAACCTACATCTGATATTAATAAAAGAAGTTTTTATTATATTTCAAGGTCACTTTGTGTTATGAGTTATAACATGAAAAGCTTTTTATCTAACTCTTTGTAAAATGACATATATATAGCTTGGGATCAGCAGTCTCATAGGTTCTGACAGGGTGTAGGGCTGTAAACTGCCTAAGGTTTATCCACAAAACCTTTCCCATGTATCATGTATAGTTGCAAAGCAGCAGAGGTTTGAATTTAGTTTTCATTCTGCTTGGTGGGTAGCTAGCCCCTTATCCTGTTAGTGAAAACAGCTGTAGACGCGGACCCAATATTTGAGCCACACGTTAAAGCTCAAGAAACAGACGTGAAACTGATCTTTGCATAAACTTTTACAAATTAAAATGAATTACTTAATATTTAATCAGTGGCGTAGCTACCAATGTGCGGGTGGTGCAGGCCGCATATGGCACCAAGTGGAGAGGGGCCCCAAATCCCCCAGTGTGTATTGATTTTCTATTGCCCTGAGCTTTTCAGTAAAAATGACTAAGTGTATGGACACGTACAAACATAAACTTCTGTATTTTAAACATGAACTAACGATTTATAGACTGGTCATGTCGTTATTTTGTTTCATCTCCTTGACTATTTCTTCAATACAATGGAAACTATAGAACAGTTTGAATCTAATTTACTAGATTTATTTCGGACACACTGTACATGTTGTTACTACACTTGATCAATGCTCTGTAATATAAAGAAGAAGAAAATAGGTCAACCTTTTTTTTTACTTCATTGTTTAGACCACTGGTTTAATCTAAATATAGAATTTACAAATGTATTTCCAAACTCTAGCTGTAAACAATTATCTTAGTTTATTAATTTCTTTATGATTCTTTATAGTTAAATTTTGGAAATAATTCTATTGTAATGTCAATATTTGTAAATAAGCTAACCTTTGTTTTCTACGAGTTTTTTTTTAACTAACTAGTTAATTGTAATACTGTAACGTAAACAAAATGATGAACAGTGCTCAAGACTGACTAGTTTGGCTGGCGCCTCAAAACCCTTTTAAGCTCAGACGGAGAAATCGGCATCTCTGATTGAGACGGCTGACGTCTTTTTCTCAACTTCAACATACCGCTGGGATATCCTCATTAAAATAACCAGAACTAGCCTTAAACGTTTAGTTGAGACCCGTTGGAGCGCCAGAGGAGAAGCCGTCAAGATGGTTAAGGATACATCTTCTAAAATTATAGAAACTGGAGACATTAACTAGCAGAGATGAAAATTCATCGACTAGATCTGAAGCAGGTGAATTATTAGTTGCTATTCAGTCTTTTAATTTTCTCACATATCTTGGATTTTGGGCTCCTGTATTAACTGAATGGAGAGGATTGTCTATTGGAGACTGCTCACTCAAACTAAAAACATTAAAGACATTTTTAAGTAGTAATCTAGAGGACATCGCTGAAGCTGGCACTACCTTTGCCAAAAGCGTGTGCTCAGATCTGAGAATCAGTACAGAACCTCAAATACCTGGTGAGAAAAGTGACGACCCTGTACATACACACAAAGAAGAGCTAGGAAGGGAAATTTATTCTACCTTGGACAGGATTGTTCAAGAAATAATCACCCGATTCGAGCAATTTCATGATGTAGCAGATAGATATGAATTTTTGTCGCCTTCCCAGGTATTAAATCTTCAGGTCGAAATCAATCTCGATAGTAGGGCCTACTTCTAGCGACATTGATAAAAACGAATTTCTGATGGAGCGAATATTTATTAAGAGGCTTCAACGGTTTGTCACAGTTTCATCAGAAGCCTCCGAACTTCCAAAACAAGGACCTGTTGAGCTCTTGAATAAAAAAAAAATCAGATAGATTATTCAGTCCAGAATCGTCATTATTAGCATATTTTTTACTATTGCGGTAAGCGTCGCTACATGCAAGTTTTTCCAAACTTAAACTAATCAAGAATTACTTGCGATCAACGATGACAAATTTACGACCCACTAATTTGGCCATTTTGCCCATTGAAAAAAAGCTGGTGGTAAAAAAAATGATTTCGATAAAATTATTGATACTTTTGCCAGCAAGAAAGCGGGTAAAACTCACTAGTATGTTTATGAAAAAGGGATTTTTTTGAATTAACAATATTTGATTAATGAATTCATATTATTTTGAACAAAAAAAGTAAGGTTTTGCAATGTTATTATTTAGTTAGTTTTTTGTTGTTTTTTTTTTTTTGGGGGGGGACCAGGCATCATATACTCTAGCTACGCCACTGTACTTAATGTTTGAAGGACTACTTCACAGAATAACAAAGTCCTAAATGAAACATAATATCCATAGCCACGGATGATACACCAGCAAAAAAGAAAAAAAAATATTTTAATTGGTTTAAATTTGATTTTTTTTTTCCAATAAAAAAGATATATCTCTATAGCTAGATATATAGCTTTAAATTACTTTTCACTATTCAACTCGCTACAGTTAGAAATTAGTTTTAAAAAAATGTTGATGAATTTGCAAAAAAATTTGCAAATTAAGCAAGGGGTCTACTGAAAACCATAAAACATGGAAAGGAGTCTATGAGACAAAAAAGTTTGGGAACCACTGTTCAGGATCCAAAAAAGTTAGCTTCATTCCAAGTTGGCAGCATTTCAACTGCCAAATTTAGTTTTGTCAATTACAAAATTAGATTTGTTTTTGGTCAGGTTAGGACAACATAAAAACATGAAAAATACTTCATGATGCAAACCTTTATGATTACCTAGAACTACTAATACTATTCTAATGTACTGTAGACTTGTAGTGTAGAAGAATAGTAGACTCATTAGTCATGTCCATGTGATACACTGCACTCATAGTACTCATACTCATTCTTGTTAACTTTAAGACTTAAAGTTTAAAAAGATTAAAAAACTTACTACTTTCTCAATTTACTGACTTACTTAGTAGTCTTACTAGTACTAGTAGTAGTAACTAGTCTTATTTATATTACTCTAAGTCTAAGACTAAGTAAGTTAGTAAGGGTAATGTATCATACTAACTTTTTTTACTATATGGGACCACGCCTCCCAAATGATACATTACTGATTACTGACAGTGACATTACTGTTAACTGTAAGTTAACTAAGCCGTCTAATTTAGTCTAAGTCTAAGCTAGTTAAGTAAATAATGAGTAAAAGTAAATATTAAAGTATATAATTATAAAGTCTTTAATAATAATATTATAATATAAACAAAAAAAATAAAGTTACAAGTACGTAGCTTAGTAATTGTTACTGTCATTAAACTTAACAACTAAACTTAAATCTAGTAAGCTTTAAATTTAAACTAAACTTACAAATAAAACAAACTTTTTATTTAAACTTAACATTATGATTAACAACTTAACTTTAAAGGGAAACTCTTATGGTTTTGACAATTTTTGATATAATATTTGTTTTGATTTACAGATAATGAATATATTATTCTTTTTTTCTAATTTGCAAGAATAACTTAGTAATTGATGTTTTTCTGACGTAATTTTTCTGCGCATCCAAAACGGTCAGATTTTCACGGAATTTCTATGTGACGTCACGAACAGATACACAAATCCAATGCTACTCCAAGTACCTACTGAATAACAGAAAGCCAAACAGTCAAGTTTACATTCTCGTAAAAGAAATATATCTTTGTCTATGCAGTTAGATCTAAATATTGTAAGCAAAGAAAAAAATGTGTGTTGAAAGTAGATTTACATGCTTGACTAATCACGGCAGTGTGTATTTTCTTGCCTGACCACTTAACACACAACAAACATTATCGCTTGGTTATCTTGTCATGACCGACTACACGTAGTCTAGACTAGCCTTACACTGACCAGTTTGTTCGAATCAGTCAGACACACGATATATTTACTTCTTGGGATAGGGAGAGGTTTAGATGAATTTTTTTTTCTCGAGTTGAAATCCTAATGCTTTTAATCTCCCTCTCTCTATATATAAAACTATAGCATAGCTCTGGACTATACTCCTATACCGTCACTAAGCCTAAGAGCCTGACAGCTACTGTAAGAAAGAAGCGATACGATTGGTTAAATCTAGTTTCCCTTTCAGTATTGTTGGGGGGAGTGACGTATGCCTGAGATAGAAAACCAAATCTCAAAGAGACTCGTTTTTTAGGAGGCGTGGCGAATTTACTGTCTAATTTATTAAATATAATAATATAAATGTTTCTAAGCATTTAAATAAAAAATGATGGAATGTTTACTATTACAACTTTTTACACAGAATTTAAATATCATTTAATATGTCAATAACTCAAATTTGAAAATCTATGAGAGTGTCCCTTTAGTTTAATAAATAGATTCTAGATCTAGTTTAATCAGAGACAGTCTAAGTGTGACTCTGTCACGTCTGTAACTAGGACTAGTGTGACAGTCACACTCACAGTGACTCACAGTGTGAGTACTGACTACTGTGAGTGAGTCACAGTCAGTGTCATTATATTATTATTAGACTAATTAGATCTAGACTCTAAATATAATCTAATAAATGGATCTAGAATCTAGTTAAATCTTATCTAGATAGTATAAAGTTATAATAAAGTTTAAACGATTTGACCAAAATAATAGATCTATACAAAAAAAAATTACACACATTGTCAGAACCAGCAACGTCGACTGTTGTTGTTGTTGCCATTTTGTATCGTTTTTTAATATTTTTTTAAAACTGAAGAGTAAACTATCTCAAAATGTTCCTCACTCTACAGAACAATATATTTTTATAGTGAACCTATTTATAGATCTAGATTTCGGGCAAAGTTTGATAGTGCATCAAAATTAACTGAGCTTGTTAAGTTATTTTATTTTATTTGTAAGCTGGTAGAATATATATGGGACTAATCTCAAACAATGCGTACTAGACCTACCTTATTGTGATCCCACTATGTTAAATTCACATATCACGAATTATTACGAAAAAAAAAAAGCTAGAGGTTAAGTGTTGTTAGTTATCGCTTATTAGATAGTAGAAGGTCTTTAGTAGACTCATAAAGAATTGAAGTCCAATGACTATGAAGTTTACCAGAATCACGACATAGGGATAAAAGCTAATATTATGCCTACATTATTGCCGACAATGTGTTGATTTACACCTGCAAATTCGTAAAATTGTATAACTGTATAGTCATTCATTTGACCATTTTAAACAATTTTTTACTGAAAATCCAAGCCATCTTTTCGACGTCGATACCAGTCAAATCTCAATTGTGTGCCGCACGCCAGGAATTTGCTCAATACCTTTTATTAATTATGGGGCCCATATTTTGTTTTTCCAGTAGTAACTCCACACCGCATTAATGGGATCACCTTGGGTTCTCTATCTGAGCAGAGGATTGACAAATTTTTCTTATTATAATATTACAGACTTTGCTTTAAAAAAAGAAGATACGTCCTATACTCACTATTTCATGTGTCAATCTAGTCATGCATGTTAATCAATGACTTAAACTCTGCCAAGTCGTTTTTTTTTTTTGGCTGATTCAGCTAATTTGTTCTAGCATCACTTTTATATGGAATTAAGAAATGTGCCTCTTTCTTTGTGTCTTTTTGATTATTTAATTAGGTTGTGTTTTTCTATTTGTAAATTATGGTTTAGTGTTTAATGTATTATAACTACTTTACTTTTATTCTTCTGCCTGAAGTGTCTCTGTTTAGTGATTTTACTAATGGTAAATTTATAACCTTCTCAGGGTAATAAAAATTTATTTTAAGCCTTGTATCTGAGACGAAGTTTTGACTCATAAGACAATAAGAGTTGGCAGTACAAAGATCTATACAATGTGTTTCTTTTCTCCAAAATAGCCATAGCAAGTTTTTAAAATGGCGAATGTCGCAGCCAAAGTGAAAGTAGGGTTATTTAGAAGATTGGGTATGTTTTTGTGACTTACTTTTAAATAGTTTAAATTACTATTGTAGATTCTAGATAATCTAATGTAGATATACAAATCTTTAATGTTCTAGATCTACAATCTAAGTGTTTTATTGTTTAAATATGAATGAGGGCAGTGAGCGGCAGAGTGAGTGAGAGTAAAATTAAAAATAAAATAAAAAAAAATAATAATAAATTAGTGATTAGTCACTAGTGTACTTACTAAGTCTAAATTTAAAAATTAGTAAATAGTAAATATACCGAGTAGACTAAATACTATAATTATAAAAAAGTAAAATTATTAGATTTATAATTTTATTTTGTGAGCGCGGACCGCTAATCTGCAGAATTACCTTTATTAACTTTATAATGAGTTTATTATAATATATAATATATTATATAATATATGATATATAATTATATCATTATATGTTATATGTATCAATACATATGACATTATATGATTATAGTAACCACATATAGTAGACATAGGCGTCATAGGTCTAAACAAGTAAGTCTAACTACTCTAACTAACTAACTGAGTCAGAGTGTGTAACAGTTGTAAACTAACTGTAACTCTGTAACTGTAATACTGTAACATTAGTAACACTAACACTACTAACAGTAACAGTAACACTGTCAGTAGTGTCAGTATAGAATGGACCTCATTCACCAAACATAAATGTCATAAACAAACAACATTTTCACTATTGTCCATATGTTCTATATACGCAATACGTAAGGCCAGTAAGGGTGTCACATTCACATGATACGTAATTGTAAAAATGTAAATGTGTTTATTTACATTTGGTAAATCAGGTCCATTAAGTATAGACTATAGTGTCACTATAGTATATATAGATTAGATAGTTATACATTATAATAAATAGGTCTACTGTCTATAACTTTTTAATAAGTACTATTATATAATTATAACTATAGATAGTCTTAAGATAGTAAACACTCATTTTCAGGTCCAGTATAGATAATAGAGTATAGGGTCTACTGTGTCTAGTAATAATTTAATAAATAAAATAGTTCTAAGGCTATTATTACTATTAATAGTCTAGAGTCTAGATCATAATCTCACATCTGCAGTTTGATCTATTACATGTCATGTGCTATGGTCAGTATGGAGGCTAAGGGCAGTATCAGTATCATGGGCTATGGCTATGCCGTATGCACACTCGCCACTATTTGTCACTGCGACGATGGTGGGTTTAATGGTCTGAGTCACTGCACTCTAATAATCTCTACGCTCTAGTCTTACTATAGTAGTCTCTAGTCAGAGCAGAGTCTTCTTAACTCTAGATTACTAGATCACACTTGTTTGACATATATGCATAATGATGTCAAAGACAGCAGTAAAAATTTAAAAAGATAAAAATATTTGTCTACTAATGTTACTGATTACATTAAATATAAACCTTTTTTTTTTTTCATACAAGAAAAAGAAATTGCATGAATATTAGAATACAATAGAAAATGAAAAAAAGCTAGAATGTCCCAGCCTAGGAAAAAAAAAGAATTTAAAATTATTATGTTGCGCCTGCCAAATAGTATCACATTGCGGGTTGGATGTAGGCCAGGGATTGTATTTAGGGCATCTCTGCTCTAGACAATACATGTTTGATATATATATAAAACTTGTTATAACGCAAGACTCTTCAAAATAATAACACACTCAGGGTTTTATATTTAATAATAAATTACATTCTCAAAACAAAAACATTTTCCTTTTGTATCTTGTCAGTTTGTCTACTTCCTCCTTTTAACCTCTCTTCCTTTCATTACACAAAATCGCACCTTTTTCATTCACACCATGCTGCGCTACGACCATAACACCATATATATATATATATATATATATAAAAATATTATTTGTCATACCTATTTAACACATATCTTATTAAAATCCTTTTAATAGCACTGTTGTATTTTTTTATACAATTATTTTTTAAACGAAATCTTGTTTAATGGTACAAAAACTGTCATGGTTTCTTTAAATGTTATTTTCTTTTACATTTCTCTCTTTCTTCTAGATTTAAATTATTTATTTTTTTATTTTCTACTTTGTATTTAAGGTAACTACTTTCTCAACATACTCAATGACTACAAAGCAGTGGCCTTAGAAACAGCTCAAGATATTAAAGAAAGGCCTGGTAAAACATCAATATATTTTGCAGGTATTATTACTGCTGGGATCTTCATCAAAGCTAATCCATCGGCTGCAGATCTTGATGAAGCTGTCATGGAAAGTGCACATGAACTTTCTCTTTTGTCTTCATCTATACGTAACAAAGATTCAGACTCATTCATAAGTCAACTAAGCAGTGCTCAGAGAGATGGTCGCTTGCATCATACTAGCTTAATGCTTTGTTCCTTGGTGTGGTTGAGTGATTATCGTGAAGACCTAGATCTTTATGAAGCCCAGTGTAAATATACTCAGTTGCCATGGTATGAATTCCACAAGAAAATTGTTGATGTTGGTTTTCTGGGAAAGTTTATCAAACTGAGTGACAAAATGAAAAACTATGATGTTAATGAAGATGAATGGAAAAATGGAGACAATGTTTCAACGTAGTAGTCATATTTGTTTTCTTCTAATTTTTTAAATTATTAAACATTTAAAGTATTTGTAAATTGTCTGCATGTTCCTTTTGTTTTACCATTTGTTTTGATGTATAAGGTGAAATCCAGGAACAAACAATTTGTATACATCTCTTTAGTTTACCATGGGCATGGTGGTTGAGTGGTAAAGTGCTTAGCTTCTGTAATGAGGGTCTTAGGTTCGACTCTCACCATAGACGGGGATTTTTTGATTTTATGATTTTCAGAATGCCCAGGAGTCCACCCTGCTCTAATGTGGGTGCCTGACATTATATGGGGAAAGTAAAGGAAGTTGGCCATTATGCTAGTCACATGACATCCTCATTAACCATCTTCTGTAGAGACAGAATACCTTTCCATCATTGTCCTATATAGATTGCAAGGTCTGGAAGGGGTAATATACTTTTTTTTTTACTACTAGACTGGTGATACATTATTGTATTATAGTAAACATTTTTATTATTATCAATGTTTTACTTGAAGAGCATCTATGGACTTTTTGAAAAATTTAATTTCAAATTCAGGGGCATGGATATTTGCACACACACATACACTACTAATTGTGTTATAATCAAATGGCTACTTTTAATTTCTCACATTTACAAATTTCAAGGAAAGTTAAACCAAGGTTCATTTATATTTCCCGATATCATGTTAGTCAATGTTACATATTGAAATACTAATACTACAGTTCTGGATATTTCTAGAGGCAACATAAGCTATAGCTTACAGCTCCCACATGTCTAAATTTTTTTTTTTAGATTTTAGAAAAGCAAAGAAATCAATTGCCTTATGTTGATTATAAAGGGTCCCATGTTCGATGAGACCAAAAAGGATCATTGTCTATATTTCAACATTTTTACTTCAAAGGATGTATCTATCTAATTTGGATAGAGAATGTATCTAGGCTTATATACATTACATAACTAGAGGACTAACAAAAATATTTGATATACATTTTTAGAGAAAGCTTATATCAACTCACTCTGTACCAGTACCTAACAAAACATGAATCAAAAAAACAAATAGCCAGTTAATTAATTAACTATTGGTAATTAATTATTTTCTTTGGTATCAAAAAGGGAAGTAAATGCTACTATTGAGAGAAGTGGGTGTGTAATAGGGTTATTTCCCTTATTACGTTTTGTACACTTTTTTTTTTCTCTTACCATTCTCGGATCAAGTTATAATTGTGCACAATTATTCTTAGTTGATGAAAACACATACATCTTTCAAAGAATTTTAAAAAAATTAGTAAACAATTAGTGGTTATTAATTAATTTTGTTTTATATTTAAAAAGGGGAGCTTATTCTTGTAGTCTTGATATATACATATATATATATATATATATATATATATACATGGCAGTGATTTTCGATTCTTTGCCTTAGATACTTTGTTCTTAAATAAGCAAAACAACAGTTGGAATCACATTTATAGCGCTAAAAGGGAACTACCCGTACAGGAAATACCCTCCCTAGACTGACATCTGGAGACATGAATTAAAATTATTGGTGCAATGACAAACGTAACATACTTCTATCTGAAAAGATCCGATACTTTCAAATAAAACGTATGCTTCAACGAAGACATGGGACGAAAATAAAATGTTGTACATGTCTCCAATGTTCCTGCAGAGTTGAAGATGGTTAACTTTCTAGTCCAAACATCAAGAGGGATATCAGCGTTCAGAGTATGGAACCTGGACCATTGACAAGTCCGAACGACCAGGCATCAATCCCGAACAGACAGCCATCTACCCTTTGACATTATCTGCTTTCTATGAAGTAAATAGCCCAAAGGAATGCAGTGATAATTTCTGTCAAAGAATTTTTGCGCGTTTCCGGAATGATTTTCACCATGCTTTCTAAAATCTTCATGAATATCTAGTTTGCTGGAGAACTCTCTGACAGCCACAGAGCAGAAAGTGAAGCACTAACACTAGCTGCTACCATGCTAGCTAATCATCCAAGTTCCCCACACAGTCAGATTGTCTTGCTGACCGATGCGAAGACAACCCTGCAAGGCTTGCAGAACTCTGGATTCTCTTGTGTTGAAAACCTCAGAGCAGCACTGAAAAAACTCAACAACAGCAAAAAGACTGTTGTTCAGTGGGTGCCAGCTCATATTCAACTAGAGGGAAACGAGAAGGCTGACACACTCGCCAAGGGTGGAAGAAGTGACTCACAAATGAACTCTGCACTCTACCGGGAAGAAATGAAGAAATTAATTATAAATAAAATAAATGAGAAATGGACAAGCTCACATCCAAATCACAAGAAAGATGATGCTTACTATAAGCTATCCCGACAAGATCAACGTGTAATCTTTCGACTTAGGACCGGACACAACAGAATGCGACAACACATGTACCGGAAGCTCAAAATTGGAACCAGTGATATCTGCCCATGTGGAGTATCATCAGAGAATGCAGACCACGTCCTCCAAGACTGCGCTCTTTACCAAGAGGCCCGTCTAAGACACTGGCCCCAAATCACCCCAATAGAAAGAAAACTATATGGAGAGCTCCCTGGGTTGGAAACCACTGCGCAGTTCATCTCAGATATTGGTGTAGTGATCTGAACTCTCCAACATAACAATGAGAACGAAGAAGAAGAAGAAATCTAGTTTGCAAGAACCAGAAATCTATTAACCGGTACTGTCAATGTTGAAGATGTTTGGGCGACATCACATGAAGAGTTTATTTAGCTCATTTATAACGATGCAGAGAAAAAAAGAGTTCTCTTCAGTGACACACAATAGTGGATCAAGTGTTTGCAGCCATATTTATTCTGTATGAAATTGTGCTTCGCCTACTTCCCTTTACAACAGCCTAATTTTGCGAAACATGGTTTTCCAGCCTGTTAGTTACTTAGTCTACTGAAGTAGACTTTATGCAGAAGATGACATTCTTTATGCTCTTATGAAGACTGCTAAGATAGTTCTTGATCTGGTAAAACTGGAACAAGCTCAACCTTCGCACTAATTTTGGTTTATTTGCGTTAAGGCACATGTTGCAACAACTTGGTAGCAAAACGTAGTTTGCTATTGCTTGGACTGTTATCCATGCTCTGCCATGTTTTTTTTTTTTATTTTATTTTCACGCAAGTGCGCAACATAAAACAGTGAATAGGCATACACATACAAAAACAAAGCGAAAATTGCTGGAATCCTTCTAAGATGTACTAAATTGCTCCTCGCCAGTTTGGCACAAAAGATTCAAGAGCCTCATTTAATCTTACGATGATAACGTACAAGAACATTAACTGACGAAGAAACACGACGCATGTTCACACAGTTGAAACTCAAACCCTCAAGGTACAAAATATACATGTAAACCTTCAACTTCA
>JADKLZ010009091.1:3115-13953 GCA_021533235.1 Biomphalaria straminea | reverse complement strand
TATACAACAGAGAGAGAGAGAGAGAGAGAGAGAGAGAGAGAGAGAGAAAGAGAGAGAGAGATGAGCATTGAGACATAGACAAACCCACATACAGCACAGATACACTGATAACAGACAGCAATTTGTATACAAACACATATACCTACATCGACATGCAAGAGAGTTAGTCACACATACCCACACACTAGCCACACACATAAACGGTTACACACAGATAACCACATAAACCACAGATAGATAAATACATACATACACATAACAGTTGTGCGCGCACGCACACACACACAGCATTGATAACCACATATGCATGCTCAAACGTACACATAAAAGATGCACGCACATATGTACACACGTACGACAAATTGACTGTACACCATTTTACGAACCATCCCCGCCGCGCGGCCCCCCCCCCCGGGTTGCTGGGACAGTTCGCGTAACTTAAATTTAGTCAAGGCGAGTTTTAAAAAAAAATAAAAGTATATTCCTTGCCATCTGTCAGGCAGATGATGCTTTTTAAATACTATTTTAAGCGTAATAAACCACGGCCTGTCAGATCGGGATTTGAACACCAGAACCATGGCTTGCCTACTACAGCCATCAAGTATTAGGGCAAAGTTACTGAGGCGTGTAAAATACCAGTAAAAATGACAAAACAGAAGATACCAACAGAACTCATCGTCGTAAGGAATCGACTTAAAAAAAAACAAGTTCTCGGGCTTCAAGATCTGCAGGGCAATACAATTTCATCATTACATCACAATAACCATTTCACTGGTTTGTCGCATGTGACCACTATATAACAGTAGGTCTAGGAGGTCAAGATGACCAGCTTTTTTTTTTTATTTAGACGACAGTCTAATAAACCAGTTATTGACTTTAAATTTAGAAAATAGTCTTATATAAAAAAAAAATGTTTTTATTGCCCCCCCCCCTCCATTTTTTTCATTCTCTCTTAATAAAAAAAAAGTCAAAAAATTATTTTAAAATTCGCCTAGGAACAAAATCTATTATTTTGTAAAATCATATACAACTCCTACCGGACAATACATAAGACTTGACAACGCGACATAATCGTTAAAAGAAAACATATTAACAGCTCTCGCCAGTAGGCATGTACATTGAAATACACATATAAGATTTGCACACTTCCGTTATTTGCGTGTGTTTTTTTTTTCTTTTTTTAACTATTTTATTGGAAGAATTCGCTCGTGAAAATCAAAGCAGCTATCAACAGACACTAAATGAGCTGTCAGCCGAGGGCTGTGGATAAGTTGGAACTGGAGCTAGCTTAAGAGAAAAGAGAAGAAGAACAAAAAAATGTGAAAAAAAAACACGGGCTACTTCTGAGATTGTTTTACAGAGAAATCGTAAAGTGTTTCCACAATAAATACAGCCTTTAGATACTTTGAAGCAACAGAGTTCACATCCCCGACTATTTATCAATGGACTCGGTTGTTTTTCCTCTCTTCCAAACAAGCGCAAGCTTCTCTAGGAACGTTAACTCTGGGCTTGTATCAAAGCGCAGGTGGTGACGTTTGGTGCAACAAGTAATCGCCCTTTATAGTGTACATCTAAGATTTGCTGAAATGGCACGCAATGAAAGTTTGTGCGCGCGCGTGTGTGTGTGTGTGTGTGTGTGTGTGTGTGAGTACAACTGTGTACGCTAAATGTAACGTTTTTTGGGGGCCATACTTTTACCAAATGTTCTAAGGCATGGGGTGGGCGAAGTGTTGAACGCGGGAGAGCATGTGGCTCATGCGGCCCTCCGAGACATTTAGAATTATTGTTTAAACACTTTTTGTTGTGGGAAATATTTTTTTTTACCAAACTCAATAATACGAATAGCGGGGCTGACCTTTGTCAGTTTATACAAACTTACGTTTTTATATACGTACTTTGTTTGTACGTACGTACTTTCTTTTTTAATAACTGACAAGGTACAAAAGTTGGAGTTAAGAAAAAAAAAAGTATTGCATAAGAATAATTAATTATTAGGAAAAAAAAATTAGGCAATATAATTTATCACAATGTTATTTCCTCTGTTCTTCATACGAGTCCGAAGGGGAGGTGGCTGAGTGGTTCAGCGCCTGACTTCCGAACCTGGGGTTCTGGTTTCATCTCGTCGAAAACTGGGATTTGAATTTCGGAATTTTTAGGGCATCACTGAACCCACTCTATTGGGTCGTTGCGCCGACCGCATGACAACAGAACACATTTTTTTTTCTTTTTTTCTTTTTTTAAGGAGTCCGAAAGTTGGCCGAGGGCCCAAAAGATTACGTCCACGTAGTGAACGAGTACAACTACGCAGATACTGCTGTTGTTAGATTAACATAACACTTATCGATCAGTGTCGATACTTTGGGTGATAGGTGATACTGGTATTGATATATCGATTCAAGTGCATATCGAGGTCACTGGCGACTCAGAAAAAAAAATAAAGATTTCGATTTTTTTTTTTAAATATTTTGTTTGGTATGGGGATTAACTGAATGCAGGAGGTCATCACGACCTTACTTCGATGGGACCTGGAGAGGTTGAGCACACATTAGACGGAAACGCTTGATTTGCAGTGATCTAGAATCTAGATCTAATAGTACCAGGGTGGGGGTTGTTGTTGTTGCTTTTATTTTGTTTTGTTTTTGTCTGGCGATTCAAGTCATGATACAGGTAGATCCAGTAGCACTATGTAGATATCCATTGGTCTATTCGCATCTACATTTACATATAGTACTAGCCAATATACCCGGCTTGTACTGGGTTTATTCTAAAAAAAAAAAAAAAAAAAGAACCCCTTTCAGACCTTGTGGCCTATAGGGCAGATGATGTAGAGCTTATCTGATTCTGTGGCCTACGGTTAACGAGGGTGTCATGTGGCCAGCACAACGACCAACCGCCTTTACTTTTCCTCAACTAATGTCAGGTACCCATTAGAGCTGGGTGGACTTAAAGGTGCTTAAGGATCCGGAAATTAAAATCACAGTCTTCACCGGGATTCGAACCAGGGACCCCATGTTTAGTAGTCAAGCGCTTTACCCCTCAGCCACCGCGCCTTTATTCTAAAAGAAACTTTTTTTTTTCTTGTTCACCTTGACCCATTTGTAATTATTACTTATCAAGAAGTCCTGATTAACAATAAGTTTTAGTATAAAATAAGCCTACATAAGGACTCAGCATACATGATGCGTTTTTTTTTTTCTTCTTTGGGATCAAAGGCTCGTAATCAAATAAAGGAACTCTTAGCAGGAAATTTAAATACAAAAAAAATGTAAGAAATGGCCATGTAACTCTGTATCCTTAAAAAGACTTAGGAAGATCGCTTGCAGAATGCTAGCGCACTTAAGTCATAAGTCGTTTGGGAATTAAAAAAATAAGATTTTTTTTCTGTGTCTGGGTGCAAAATGTAATTAAAACTTGCATTCGGCTAAATTGAACAAAATGTCCAATGACCTGTGCAAGTTGTGACGTTTACGTGACCTTGACACAAATCTAGCGGTTCATGTTCCAGGCAATAATTACAAAGACTCGCGCCACGCCAAGTACGGCCCGGGCGGCCCCACGCCAAACACAGCCCTATTGTGGTGTATCGGCAACACACTACCATCGCGAGCCGAATCAGGTGCCAAGTTTAGAAGATTATTGTAGCCAGTCCGCCCCATGCTATAGTCCCTAGACCAGACATGCCTACCGTCCAGCATTATGCGGAACCGTCCCGCAAAATCATAAAAAAAGCTCACATGTTCCGCCGTCCCGCACTCGCGAGTTTTTGTTCCGCCAAGTCCGAATTCCGACAAAAAAAAAAATCGCCGTTTTTTCATTATTTATTAATAGTGCGAAATGAAAATACTGAATGCAAAGTATATATAGGTCTGTGTTTATTGTTTACATTTCATCAACTCCCGGACCGGTGTGTCTAAATTTTAGATCTTGACTATGTAGTCACGTAGTGTTAGTAGATCTACATAGATCCTAGATCTTGATCTGGTAGTCTAGATACTAAATCCATTATTAGAATCTAGTAAGCGCTAATAAGCCAAATGCTCCATTCAAATCCCTTTCCTGACAATGAAACCAGAGATCTATAGTCAAGAGATCTATACTACTATAGACTATATAATAGATAATAGAGATCTAACAGTAACAGTACTGTACTAGACTAGAGTTGACTAGAGACTAGAGCTGGTTATTTTAAAAAACATAACAAAAACGTAATTAAGATCTAGATCTAGGAATCCAGATATATCTCTAGATCTAGAAATAGACTTAGAATTTAGATCTAATAGATTCTAGAATCTAGTAATAGTATAATACTGTAATTAGTGTAAGTGTAATAGATTTAGTTAGTAGAATTAGAAGATGATAGTTGATAGATCTAGATTTCTAGAGATGTAATAAATTCACTATTTAGTTCCCAATAAGATAAGTCTAACTAATAGTAATAAGATCTAATAGTAATAGTAGAATTAGAAGATGATAGATTTAGACTTAGATTTCTAGAGATGTAATAAATTCACTATTTTTTTTTAGTTCTCAAGAAGTCCGTAGATCTATATCTAGAGATAAATATTAAGATCTTAGAGGACTTGTTAGATCTAAATTATTCTAGAACTAGAGACAAAATTTAGAGTGACTTGAGGAGAGGTCTAGCTATTCAAATTCAAGTAGATCTAGAATAATCTAGTCTAGTTACTAGATTTAACTAGAATTACTAGATATAGTTCTGATTCTAGTAGTAACAAATACAAAATAGGTAGAAACATTAGAATACATTTATTTTCTTATTTTGAATTATAATACTATTTAAATTTATGTATTAGAAGCAAACCAGAATCTTTATTAAAGTAATGATTGAAGTTTTATTTATTGCGCGCAATACGACTGCCAGACATAAGTTTACGCGCTTATGTTCCACATTGGACTCCAAAATTCCACATTTTCAACCTGAGTGTTCCACATTCTGGGTATTGGGGGTAGGCATGTCTGCCCTAGACTTTATGCCACTTAAAGACGTGTAGACATGAGTAGGAAGTAAAAGACAAACTCCAAAGGTAGTTTCCACACAGTGGCATTGCTAGGGTTAGGGAGGAGAATTTGAAAATACCCCCCTGGCCCCCACTTGAGGGGGGCCCCCAAATTAGTTTTTTTTTTAACATTAAATATTATATAGGCAAATTGCAGGGGCCCCCAAAGAGGTCAAGCCCCAAGGGCCCCAAACGATGAAAAAATCCTAGCTACGCCCCTGTTTCTACAAGTCACGTGCTCTAGATGTGTGCGAGAAATTATTCAAGGACGTTTAGCTAGAGGTATCTTATCATTCTATTACTATACAAAAATATATATCAACATAAAACGTCAAAGCATAGACATACGCACGTAAACACAGACTTTAGCTCGTGGCTATTTGATGTTAGTGTTTATGTAGCTGTTTTCCCAGGGCTATGCTTCTCGGGCTCAACGTGGCGCTCGGGTGGAAATGTTCGTTACAGGTGACGATATTGGACCTATATTGGGGGGGGGGCACGGTTGGAGTGCCTAAGGACCCAGTCCTTTGTACTGGAGATCATGGACGTAAGCCCCAAATACACATGTCATTATTCACACACCGTTCAACAAGGGGCAGTTTTTTATGGCGGAGACCTGCACGGCTGATGTGGCACAGAGAAGGAATATGGGGTAGTTTCCCCGGTGTGCTCGGACTTTGGCCTCGTTTCTAACCCGAGCGTCTTGGAATACGAACTATCGGTAATACGGATGTAATACTATAACTACTTGGATCTTTCCCTGATAAAAGTTTGTTCATGCAGGCATATGGAGGCTAGATTCCACAGGCTTAAGAGTTCCAAGAGTCTTAGACTCAACTCTTAGTATAATAGCGAATAGGAAGAGTATGCTTTACCCACCACAATAAGCGTCGGTTCCAATGCATTCAAAGCTTAGGGTGTTAGTTTGAAACAAACCTCGGTTTTCAAAACGGTCAGCTTACTGCTTCGCAGACAAGTGGAACATGGAACGCATTGTTACGTTTTTATTCACATTAGTAGTAAGTTATCGTTTGATCAACAGGAATAAGACAAGTATCTCAGGGCATTGTCAATCAAAAAAGAGGTATATAATTTGATTTCGTACACTTTTTTTTAATTCAGTACTGGGAAGATTACATTGTTTCCCTTCAATATTAAGTCACTTTTCAGTTATCAACGAAAAAAAAAATATCTGAAATGCCAATGTCTATCTACAAATTTATGTTTAAAAATAAGTTTTAGACGTTTATCATACATTTTGCCTGGTCAATGGGAGTATGAATATTATACTCGCAGGTCGAACAGACCATTAGCTTTAACGCACTGACGCCTATGTATTCAAAAAAAATGTGATAAACAATAAATGAATACACCACAGCTTGTAGACCAGGAGGGGCGGGATACCATAATTATACAGGGCCGCGACATACGAGGGCAAGGTGTGGACAGTAGGGCAAGAAGTCAATCACCTGAGGACTTGACTTTTTTTTTTACCCAGAAGGCTATAACTTACATTTAAAGTCATCAACAGTACAATAAAATATATTATAATGGTAGATGCTGCAATTAGATATTTCCTTTCTCATTATATACATTCATTTTAAAGTTTAAAACACTGAAGTCTACGACTTTCCAAAGTTATTTTAACAAGCTTGCTTACCTGTGTCCGAGGTAAGAGTATTAAAAAGTAGCAAAATGTATTTAAAAAAAATGGGTTTAAAATATAAGGGGAAGAACTCCATATTTATAATTATATGTCTCAATAAAGTAGAAGTTATTTCATATTTGGAGGCGCGATGGCTTAGCGGTAAAGCGCTTGGGGGTCTCGGGTTCGAATCCTGGTGAAGACTTGGATTTTTATTTCTGGATCCTTGGGCGCCTCTGAGTCCACCCAGCTCTAATGGGGAAAAGGAAAAGTCGGTTTGTCGTTGTGCTGGCCACATGACACCCTCGTTAACCGTAGGCCACAGAATCAGATGACCTTTACATCCCCTGCCCTATAGACCACAAGGTCTGAAAGGGGAACTTTTTATTTCATATTTCCTTTTTTTTTTTTTCGATATCAAGCAAAATAATTAATTATCAATAATTAATTGAGTAGTTAGTTGTTACCTGTTACCTATCCCTTAGTCTGGTGGACCGTTGGGGCACCAAGCAAGACTTGTGGACCATCTCTCTCCATTCCTCTCTATCCCCTGCCCTGACCAAAACCTCGTTCAATGGTAGGCCTGTCCACTCTTTGATGTTGTCTTCCCACCGCTTTCTCTGTCTGCCTCATTTTCTTTTTCCTGGTACTGTTCCCTGGAGGAAGGTCTTTGCGAGTCCTGAAGATCTTGTTACATGGCCATACATTTTGAGCTTTCGTTTCTTCACAGTATTTAGCAGGTCATCATGGGGTCCGATCGCTGCCGTAGTTGGTAGTTGGTTAATTTTTTTTAAAAATTGATTTCTGTTTTGTTAGGTACACTAAATAATTGTTTCATGCTTCAACTTGATCCGAGGCGCGGCAGAAATAACGTGCTCAATTATTTTTTTTACCAGACAGAGTGAGTTGATCTAACAAGGTTTTTCCATTGAAATCACAACTAAAGAATGGATCAAGAAAGATACGAAATCTAAAATAGAATAAAGTTATATTTTCCTAAATGTCATTAAAATGTATAGTTTCCGATCTAAGACGCCTGAGTAGAGGATTTAGATGTCACTTTAAAATACCGTGCGGCTTAAATTGGAAACAAAAAAGGCTGCGATTGCTACGTGGCAGTTGACTTCTCGGGAGATAGCTGACCAGTTACAATGCTAATAGTTTTCATTTAAAGCTTGTTTGTTTTTTCCATTCAAGCCATATAGCAGAAGAATAAAAACGTGCTTCACTCGCGAGGTTTTAAAAAACTTGTTAAGAGTCTCGACGTTTATATAGAGGGAAGAAGTTTTTGATAAAACAAAATAATATTATTCTTATTGAGGTCATCAAAAAGTAATTAAAATGATGTCTGGACATAAAAAAAAAATAGAGGGTGGGGGGGGTGTCGCAGGAGGAATTAAAAATGTTATAAGAAAGCCCACCTCTTCCTCCCCACTACGTTCCTGTCATAATGTAAATCTGTTTCCAGGTATTTATTGCTCAAACATTGTTTGTGTAAAATTGAGGAAAGGGGGGAGGGGAGAATTTAAATGAAACAGGAGATGGGGGGCGTTCTTTTTTATATACATAGGTGTATGTTTTATTCTTGGTGAGCGTTGTGCCCTCGTGAGTGTGCACGTGCCCGAGGTTGTGGCGAGGGTGATGAAAACTGGCCAACGTGAACGCCACAACATCATTACATCATAGACGAGGCCTACCGGAGATGAGCTCACCGCCTCAAGGACACAAGCACACCTCAACCAAAATTAATGATTACACTGAGCACACAGTAAGCAGCGGAAGTGAAGCCTCACTGATAAACAGAGTAACGTCTGCCTCTGGTAAACAGTTCAAACTTCTTGTTGAGGCGGGTAGACGGAGAGGTGTAGTGCCGGGGGGGGAGGGGAAAAAATGACCTTGACTAATTGTTTTTTACCTGACTCATTGCTATGACACCGTTTTGACCCGTTATCAAGACACCTTTTTGGAGTGAGGGGCGCTACTATTAGCAGCTTTCTCGGTAGACACCTGGTTTATTGACAGCTTATACAGGGTGGGGCATAAAGTTCTCCCACATTTGAAGTGGGCACCGTATAGGTAGAAGTAGAGAGGCAGGACATGAATTGGGCCATTGAACGTTGCGGCTTTGTTTTCAGCTTGATTATGTGTAATTGTTATTATTTGTAATTTGGACTGTCTATGTAGCACTTGTGCTTTGCGTCAAAACAAATAAAAAAATTTAATTGTTGAAGCATATAATGAAAACAACCTTTTATGTAATAGCGTCCCATTGCACTCAGTCATAATTCATCAAAATATATCTGAACTAGACTGGAAAAAATGTATTTAATCAAGTAAAACAACACTTTTTTTTAAAATTTACTTTTCAGAAACATAAGCATTTTTTTTTCAAGATAGCATAGTTATTAGAATAAGTTCATTAAAAAAAAAGTGGGGGGATCTTCATGCACCACCCTGTACAAAAAAAAAGAAATTGTTTTTATTTTGGGTATTTTCATGATTAATTTTAAGCACAATAATCGCCTCTGATTAGCTTTCGAATTTGTAAATGCAGTCAACTCCCTTGCAATGAAATAAGTAGCATAAAAAAATGAAACGGATGGGTAATTTACATATGTACTTTCTACTTTAAATGACGGATGGAATAACTAATGCCTTTATTTTTGGCATCAAATTGGCAGAGGACGCTTTGATAATTTCATAAAATTATTACAGATTTGAAAAAGTAAATATTCAATAAATTAGAAGTGTTTAAAATATGAGCAATAGTGTTTTTCACTAGAACGTTTTTGGTATTTCCCGCGAACTAAGCAGTGCAATATTTGACGAGAGCGCATTAAGGGCAAGATTTTGACGGTGGCCTCCTCGTGGGCGTAAGAGACAATCTCAGAGCTTCTTAGCGAGGGCTGTAGCAATGTTTCCTAGCCTTCTCTGGGCTCTCCGATCTCCTACTTAGTTGAAACTTACCAGTTTCTTTCTTTTTTTGTTATAATTACTTTTCTTTTCTTAAAAGTCACGGAGCATCCATTAGCCGTTTCCAATCATGAGAAAACGTAAGAAATGTTAGAGAGCAGAAGTAGGCTACTTGACCTTTCTTTCTTAATCGCATTTGGACTTTGTATGGCACGGGCCATACACGCACAATCTAAAGCAGAGAGCGATATCTACGAGGCTCATACCGACAACACACGCCAATCCATTCGAGCTAAAGTTAATGCTCTTATGGTGTTGATAACTAAGCGATGGAAAGTCTTGATAAGTGTTCTATCAATATTTTGAAATCATACCTTTAAAAAAAAAGTATGTTAATGAATTGTCACCAAGGTACTTTTGCGATAAATGGTAACTTAGACCCAAACCTCTAAACCAAATCTCCAAACTCTGAATAAAAATCGTAGCCCTCTAATTAAAAATTCTCAACCTCCAAACCAGATATAGAACTATAAACCAGACATAAAACCTCTAAAGTAAACGTAAATCTCAATGTGAAAGAAGTAGTGACTTCTAAACTAAATATATTACCACTTATTTAACTACTAAAAACAAATCATTTACCTGTTTATACCGTTTATATTATAAAACGTAAAATTAAGGATGATGTTCTTAAAGTTTTAAAAAAAAATTGTTACATTATCATAGAACAAAAAACTAACAAATGTAACTCTGTTGCCGACAGTGCGAAATCCTGGTATTTTATAAATTCTATATACAAAGCTTTCAGGCTCGAGTAGGAAATAACTTCACCATTTTCTACTTTGCCTAGCCAACGCTGGATTTCAGACATTGCCCGTAACATATCCGCCAAATCGTCACTGACCGAATCAGGACAGTTACCGCCACCCATGCACCCACCTCCCACACACAAACTCACTCACACACTTCACACACACACAAACGCAAACTTACCGAGCTTTAGTCTAAAAAGATTGCCGTATTTTATAGAGGGCGAAAGGAGAGAAGAAACATATTCAATAGGACATCTCTGAATTTAAAAAAAAAAAAAAAAAATATACTAAAAGAGAAGGGGGTGGGGGTTAAGAGGGAGGTAATGCCGGCACCGTGACCAAAGGAGAAACGTGAACAGAATCTTAACTTTAAAAAACAAACAGTTTAAAACCCTGGTCGTCTGCGGATTCAGGGACAGTGAAAAAGGAGAAAATGGGGGGGGGGGGGGG
>JADKLZ010009090.1:3115-13948 GCA_021533235.1 Biomphalaria straminea | reverse complement strand
TATACAACAGAGAGAGAGAGAGAGAGAGAGAGAGAGAGAGAGAGAGAGAAAGAGAGAGAGAGATGAGCATTGAGACATAGACAAACCCACATACAGCACAGATACACTGATAACAGACAGCAATTTGTATACAAACACATATACCTACATCGACATGCAAGAGAGTTAGTCACACATACCCACACACTAGCCACACACATAAACGGTTACACACAGATAACCACATAAACCACAGATAGATAAATACATACATACACATAACAGTTGTGCGCGCACGCACACACACACAGCATTGATAACCACATATGCATGCTCAAACGTACACATAAAAGATGCACGCACATATGTACACACGTACGACAAATTGACTGTACACCATTTTAAGAATAATCATCGTCGTGGGGTGGGGGGGGGGGTTGCTGGGACAGTTCGCGTAACTTAAATTTAGTCAAGGCGAGTTTTAAAAAAAAATAAAAGTATATTCCTTGCCATCTGTCAGGCAGATGATGCTTTTTAAATACTATTTTAAGCGTAATAAACCACGGCCTGTCAGATCGGGATTTGAACACCAGAACCATGGCTTGCCTACTACAGCCATCAAGTATTAGGGCAAAGTTACTGAGGCGTGTAAAATACCAGTAAAAATGACAAAACAGAAGATACCAACAGAACTCATCGTCGTAAGGAATCGACTTAAAAAAAAACAAGTTCTCGGGCTTCAAGATCTGCAGGGCAATACAATTTCATCATTACATCACAATAACCATTTCACTGGTTTGTCGCATGTGACCACTATATAACAGTAGGTCTAGGAGGTCAAGATGACCAGCTTTTTTTTTTATTTAGACGACAGTCTAATAAACCAGTTATTGACTTTAAATTTAGAAAATAGTCTTATATAAAAAAAAAATGTTTTTATTGCCCCCCCCCCTCCATTTTTTTCATTCTCTCTTAATAAAAAAAAAGTCAAAAAATTATTTTAAAATTCGCCTAGGAACAAAATCTATTATTTTGTAAAATCATATACAACTCCTACCGGACAATACATAAGACTTGACAACGCGACATAATCGTTAAAAGAAAACATATTAACAGCTCTCGCCAGTAGGCATGTACATTGAAATACACATATAAGATTTGCACACTTCCGTTATTTGCGTGTGTTTTTTTTTTCTTTTTTTAACTATTTTATTGGAAGAATTCGCTCGTGAAAATCAAAGCAGCTATCAACAGACACTAAATGAGCTGTCAGCCGAGGGCTGTGGATAAGTTGGAACTGGAGCTAGCTTAAGAGAAAAGAGAAGAAGAACAAAAAAATGTGAAAAAAAAACACGGGCTACTTCTGAGATTGTTTTACAGAGAAATCGTAAAGTGTTTCCACAATAAATACAGCCTTTAGATACTTTGAAGCAACAGAGTTCACATCCCCGACTATTTATCAATGGACTCGGTTGTTTTTCCTCTCTTCCAAACAAGCGCAAGCTTCTCTAGGAACGTTAACTCTGGGCTTGTATCAAAGCGCAGGTGGTGACGTTTGGTGCAACAAGTAATCGCCCTTTATAGTGTACATCTAAGATTTGCTGAAATGGCACGCAATGAAAGTTTGTGCGCGCGCGTGTGTGTGTGTGTGTGTGTGTGTGTGTGTGAGTACAACTGTGTACGCTAAATGTAACGTTTTTTGGGGGCCATACTTTTACCAAATGTTCTAAGGCATGGGGTGGGCGAAGTGTTGAACGCGGGAGAGCATGTGGCTCATGCGGCCCTCCGAGACATTTAGAATTATTGTTTAAACACTTTTTGTTGTGGGAAATATTTTTTTTTACCAAACTCAATAATACGAATAGCGGGGCTGACCTTTGTCAGTTTATACAAACTTACGTTTTTATATACGTACTTTGTTTGTACGTACGTACTTTCTTTTTTAATAACTGACAAGGTACAAAAGTTGGAGTTAAGAAAAAAAAAAGTATTGCATAAGAATAATTAATTATTAGGAAAAAAAAATTAGGCAATATAATTTATCACAATGTTATTTCCTCTGTTCTTCATACGAGTCCGAAGGGGAGGTGGCTGAGTGGTTCAGCGCCTGACTTCCGAACCTGGGGTTCTGGTTTCATCTCGTCGAAAACTGGGATTTGAATTTCGGAATTTTTAGGGCATCACTGAACCCACTCTATTGGGTCGTTGCGCCGACCGCATGACAACAGAACACATTTTTTTTTCTTTTTTTCTTTTTTTAAGGAGTCCGAAAGTTGGCCGAGGGCCCAAAAGATTACGTCCACGTAGTGAACGAGTACAACTACGCAGATACTGCTGTTGTTAGATTAACATAACACTTATCGATCAGTGTCGATACTTTGGGTGATAGGTGATACTGGTATTGATATATCGATTCAAGTGCATATCGAGGTCACTGGCGACTCAGAAAAAAAAATAAAGATTTCGATTTTTTTTTTTAAATATTTTGTTTGGTATGGGGATTAACTGAATGCAGGAGGTCATCACGACCTTACTTCGATGGGACCTGGAGAGGTTGAGCACACATTAGACGGAAACGCTTGATTTGCAGTGATCTAGAATCTAGATCTAATAGTACCAGGGTGGGGGTTGTTGTTGTTGCTTTTATTTTGTTTTGTTTTTGTCTGGCGATTCAAGTCATGATACAGGTAGATCCAGTAGCACTATGTAGATATCCATTGGTCTATTCGCATCTACATTTACATATAGTACTAGCCAATATACCCGGCTTGTACTGGGTTTATTCTAAAAAAAAAAAAAAAAAAAGAACCCCTTTCAGACCTTGTGGCCTATAGGGCAGATGATGTAGAGCTTATCTGATTCTGTGGCCTACGGTTAACGAGGGTGTCATGTGGCCAGCACAACGACCAACCGCCTTTACTTTTCCTCAACTAATGTCAGGTACCCATTAGAGCTGGGTGGACTTAAAGGTGCTTAAGGATCCGGAAATTAAAATCACAGTCTTCACCGGGATTCGAACCAGGGACCCCATGTTTAGTAGTCAAGCGCTTTACCCCTCAGCCACCGCGCCTTTATTCTAAAAGAAACTTTTTTTTTTCTTGTTCACCTTGACCCATTTGTAATTATTACTTATCAAGAAGTCCTGATTAACAATAAGTTTTAGTATAAAATAAGCCTACATAAGGACTCAGCATACATGATGCGTTTTTTTTTTCTTCTTTGGGATCAAAGGCTCGTAATCAAATAAAGGAACTCTTAGCAGGAAATTTAAATACAAAAAAAATGTAAGAAATGGCCATGTAACTCTGTATCCTTAAAAAGACTTAGGAAGATCGCTTGCAGAATGCTAGCGCACTTAAGTCATAAGTCGTTTGGGAATTAAAAAAATAAGATTTTTTTTCTGTGTCTGGGTGCAAAATGTAATTAAAACTTGCATTCGGCTAAATTGAACAAAATGTCCAATGACCTGTGCAAGTTGTGACGTTTACGTGACCTTGACACAAATCTAGCGGTTCATGTTCCAGGCAATAATTACAAAGACTCGCGCCACGCCAAGTACGGCCCGGGCGGCCCCACGCCAAACACAGCCCTATTGTGGTGTATCGGCAACACACTACCATCGCGAGCCGAATCAGGTGCCAAGTTTAGAAGATTATTGTAGCCAGTCCGCCCCATGCTATAGTCCCTAGACCAGACATGCCTACCGTCCAGCATTATGCGGAACCGTCCCGCAAAATCATAAAAAAAGCTCACATGTTCCGCCGTCCCGCACTCGCGAGTTTTTGTTCCGCCAAGTCCGAATTCCGACAAAAAAAAAAATCGCCGTTTTTTCATTATTTATTAATAGTGCGAAATGAAAATACTGAATGCAAAGTATATATAGGTCTGTGTTTATTGTTTACATTTCATCAACTCCCGGACCGGTGTGTCTAAATTTTAGATCTTGACTATGTAGTCACGTAGTGTTAGTAGATCTACATAGATCCTAGATCTTGATCTGGTAGTCTAGATACTAAATCCATTATTAGAATCTAGTAAGCGCTAATAAGCCAAATGCTCCATTCAAATCCCTTTCCTGACAATGAAACCAGAGATCTATAGTCAAGAGATCTATACTACTATAGACTATATAATAGATAATAGAGATCTAACAGTAACAGTACTGTACTAGACTAGAGTTGACTAGAGACTAGAGCTGGTTATTTTAAAAAACATAACAAAAACGTAATTAAGATCTAGATCTAGGAATCCAGATATATCTCTAGATCTAGAAATAGACTTAGAATTTAGATCTAATAGATTCTAGAATCTAGTAATAGTATAATACTGTAATTAGTGTAAGTGTAATAGATTTAGTTAGTAGAATTAGAAGATGATAGTTGATAGATCTAGATTTCTAGAGATGTAATAAATTCACTATTTAGTTCCCAATAAGATAAGTCTAACTAATAGTAATAAGATCTAATAGTAATAGTAGAATTAGAAGATGATAGATTTAGACTTAGATTTCTAGAGATGTAATAAATTCACTATTTTTTTTTAGTTCTCAAGAAGTCCGTAGATCTATATCTAGAGATAAATATTAAGATCTTAGAGGACTTGTTAGATCTAAATTATTCTAGAACTAGAGACAAAATTTAGAGTGACTTGAGGAGAGGTCTAGCTATTCAAATTCAAGTAGATCTAGAATAATCTAGTCTAGTTACTAGATTTAACTAGAATTACTAGATATAGTTCTGATTCTAGTAGTAACAAATACAAAATAGGTAGAAACATTAGAATACATTTATTTTCTTATTTTGAATTATAATACTATTTAAATTTATGTATTAGAAGCAAACCAGAATCTTTATTAAAGTAATGATTGAAGTTTTATTTATTGCGCGCAATACGACTGCCAGACATAAGTTTACGCGCTTATGTTCCACATTGGACTCCAAAATTCCACATTTTCAACCTGAGTGTTCCACATTCTGGGTATTGGGGGTAGGCATGTCTGCCCTAGACTTTATGCCACTTAAAGACGTGTAGACATGAGTAGGAAGTAAAAGACAAACTCCAAAGGTAGTTTCCACACAGTGGCATTGCTAGGGTTAGGGAGGAGAATTTGAAAATACCCCCCTGGCCCCCACTTGAGGGGGGCCCCCAAATTAGTTTTTTTTTTAACATTAAATATTATATAGGCAAATTGCAGGGGCCCCCAAAGAGGTCAAGCCCCAAGGGCCCCAAACGATGAAAAAATCCTAGCTACGCCCCTGTTTCTACAAGTCACGTGCTCTAGATGTGTGCGAGAAATTATTCAAGGACGTTTAGCTAGAGGTATCTTATCATTCTATTACTATACAAAAATATATATCAACATAAAACGTCAAAGCATAGACATACGCACGTAAACACAGACTTTAGCTCGTGGCTATTTGATGTTAGTGTTTATGTAGCTGTTTTCCCAGGGCTATGCTTCTCGGGCTCAACGTGGCGCTCGGGTGGAAATGTTCGTTACAGGTGACGATATTGGACCTATATTGGGGGGGGGCACGGTTGGAGTGCCTAAGGACCCAGTCCTTTGTACTGGAGATCATGGACGTAAGCCCCAAATACACATGTCATTATTCACACACCGTTCAACAAGGGGCAGTTTTTTATGGCGGAGACCTGCACGGCTGATGTGGCACAGAGAAGGAATATGGGGTAGTTTCCCCGGTGTGCTCGGACTTTGGCCTCGTTTCTAACCCGAGCGTCTTGGAATACGAACTATCGGTAATACGGATGTAATACTATAACTACTTGGATCTTTCCCTGATAAAAGTTTGTTCATGCAGGCATATGGAGGCTAGATTCCACAGGCTTAAGAGTTCCAAGAGTCTTAGACTCAACTCTTAGTATAATAGCGAATAGGAAGAGTATGCTTTACCCACCACAATAAGCGTCGGTTCCAATGCATTCAAAGCTTAGGGTGTTAGTTTGAAACAAACCTCGGTTTTCAAAACGGTCAGCTTACTGCTTCGCAGACAAGTGGAACATGGAACGCATTGTTACGTTTTTATTCACATTAGTAGTAAGTTATCGTTTGATCAACAGGAATAAGACAAGTATCTCAGGGCATTGTCAATCAAAAAAGAGGTATATAATTTGATTTCGTACACTTTTTTTTAATTCAGTACTGGGAAGATTACATTGTTTCCCTTCAATATTAAGTCACTTTTCAGTTATCAACGAAAAAAAAAATATCTGAAATGCCAATGTCTATCTACAAATTTATGTTTAAAAATAAGTTTTAGACGTTTATCATACATTTTGCCTGGTCAATGGGAGTATGAATATTATACTCGCAGGTCGAACAGACCATTAGCTTTAACGCACTGACGCCTATGTATTCAAAAAAAATGTGATAAACAATAAATGAATACACCACAGCTTGTAGACCAGGAGGGGCGGGATACCATAATTATACAGGGCCGCGACATACGAGGGCAAGGTGTGGACAGTAGGGCAAGAAGTCAATCACCTGAGGACTTGACTTTTTTTTTTACCCAGAAGGCTATAACTTACATTTAAAGTCATCAACAGTACAATAAAATATATTATAATGGTAGATGCTGCAATTAGATATTTCCTTTCTCATTATATACATTCATTTTAAAGTTTAAAACACTGAAGTCTACGACTTTCCAAAGTTATTTTAACAAGCTTGCTTACCTGTGTCCGAGGTAAGAGTATTAAAAAGTAGCAAAATGTATTTAAAAAAAATGGGTTTAAAATATAAGGGGAAGAACTCCATATTTATAATTATATGTCTCAATAAAGTAGAAGTTATTTCATATTTGGAGGCGCGATGGCTTAGCGGTAAAGCGCTTGGGGGTCTCGGGTTCGAATCCTGGTGAAGACTTGGATTTTTATTTCTGGATCCTTGGGCGCCTCTGAGTCCACCCAGCTCTAATGGGGAAAAGGAAAAGTCGGTTTGTCGTTGTGCTGGCCACATGACACCCTCGTTAACCGTAGGCCACAGAATCAGATGACCTTTACATCCCCTGCCCTATAGACCACAAGGTCTGAAAGGGGAACTTTTTATTTCATATTTCCTTTTTTTTTTTTTCGATATCAAGCAAAATAATTAATTATCAATAATTAATTGAGTAGTTAGTTGTTACCTGTTACCTATCCCTTAGTCTGGTGGACCGTTGGGGCACCAAGCAAGACTTGTGGACCATCTCTCTCCATTCCTCTCTATCCCCTGCCCTGACCAAAACCTCGTTCAATGGTAGGCCTGTCCACTCTTTGATGTTGTCTTCCCACCGCTTTCTCTGTCTGCCTCATTTTCTTTTTCCTGGTACTGTTCCCTGGAGGAAGGTCTTTGCGAGTCCTGAAGATCTTGTTACATGGCCATACATTTTGAGCTTTCGTTTCTTCACAGTATTTAGCAGGTCATCATGGGGTCCGATCGCTGCCGTAGTTGGTAGTTGGTTAATTTTTTTTAAAAATTGATTTCTGTTTTGTTAGGTACACTAAATAATTGTTTCATGCTTCAACTTGATCCGAGGCGCGGCAGAAATAACGTGCTCAATTATTTTTTTTACCAGACAGAGTGAGTTGATCTAACAAGGTTTTTCCATTGAAATCACAACTAAAGAATGGATCAAGAAAGATACGAAATCTAAAATAGAATAAAGTTATATTTTCCTAAATGTCATTAAAATGTATAGTTTCCGATCTAAGACGCCTGAGTAGAGGATTTAGATGTCACTTTAAAATACCGTGCGGCTTAAATTGGAAACAAAAAAGGCTGCGATTGCTACGTGGCAGTTGACTTCTCGGGAGATAGCTGACCAGTTACAATGCTAATAGTTTTCATTTAAAGCTTGTTTGTTTTTTCCATTCAAGCCATATAGCAGAAGAATAAAAACGTGCTTCACTCGCGAGGTTTTAAAAAACTTGTTAAGAGTCTCGACGTTTATATAGAGGGAAGAAGTTTTTGATAAAACAAAATAATATTATTCTTATTGAGGTCATCAAAAAGTAATTAAAATGATGTCTGGACATAAAAAAAAAATAGAGGGTGGGGGGGGTGTCGCAGGAGGAATTAAAAATGTTATAAGAAAGCCCACCTCTTCCTCCCCACTACGTTCCTGTCATAATGTAAATCTGTTTCCAGGTATTTATTGCTCAAACATTGTTTGTGTAAAATTGAGGAAAGGGGGGAGGGGAGAATTTAAATGAAACAGGAGATGGGGGGCGTTCTTTTTTATATACATAGGTGTATGTTTTATTCTTGGTGAGCGTTGTGCCCTCGTGAGTGTGCACGTGCCCGAGGTTGTGGCGAGGGTGATGAAAACTGGCCAACGTGAACGCCACAACATCATTACATCATAGACGAGGCCTACCGGAGATGAGCTCACCGCCTCAAGGACACAAGCACACCTCAACCAAAATTAATGATTACACTGAGCACACAGTAAGCAGCGGAAGTGAAGCCTCACTGATAAACAGAGTAACGTCTGCCTCTGGTAAACAGTTCAAACTTCTTGTTGAGGCGGGTAGACGGAGAGGTGTAGTGCCGGGGGGGAGGGGAAAAAATGACCTTGACTAATTGTTTTTTACCTGACTCATTGCTATGACACCGTTTTGACCCGTTATCAAGACACCTTTTTGGAGTGAGGGGCGCTACTATTAGCAGCTTTCTCGGTAGACACCTGGTTTATTGACAGCTTATACAGGGTGGGGCATAAAGTTCTCCCACATTTGAAGTGGGCACCGTATAGGTAGAAGTAGAGAGGCAGGACATGAATTGGGCCATTGAACGTTGCGGCTTTGTTTTCAGCTTGATTATGTGTAATTGTTATTATTTGTAATTTGGACTGTCTATGTAGCACTTGTGCTTTGCGTCAAAACAAATAAAAAAATTTAATTGTTGAAGCATATAATGAAAACAACCTTTTATGTAATAGCGTCCCATTGCACTCAGTCATAATTCATCAAAATATATCTGAACTAGACTGGAAAAAATGTATTTAATCAAGTAAAACAACACTTTTTTTTAAAATTTACTTTTCAGAAACATAAGCATTTTTTTTTCAAGATAGCATAGTTATTAGAATAAGTTCATTAAAAAAAAAGTGGGGGGATCTTCATGCACCACCCTGTACAAAAAAAAAGAAATTGTTTTTATTTTGGGTATTTTCATGATTAATTTTAAGCACAATAATCGCCTCTGATTAGCTTTCGAATTTGTAAATGCAGTCAACTCCCTTGCAATGAAATAAGTAGCATAAAAAAATGAAACGGATGGGTAATTTACATATGTACTTTCTACTTTAAATGACGGATGGAATAACTAATGCCTTTATTTTTGGCATCAAATTGGCAGAGGACGCTTTGATAATTTCATAAAATTATTACAGATTTGAAAAAGTAAATATTCAATAAATTAGAAGTGTTTAAAATATGAGCAATAGTGTTTTTCACTAGAACGTTTTTGGTATTTCCCGCGAACTAAGCAGTGCAATATTTGACGAGAGCGCATTAAGGGCAAGATTTTGACGGTGGCCTCCTCGTGGGCGTAAGAGACAATCTCAGAGCTTCTTAGCGAGGGCTGTAGCAATGTTTCCTAGCCTTCTCTGGGCTCTCCGATCTCCTACTTAGTTGAAACTTACCAGTTTCTTTCTTTTTTTGTTATAATTACTTTTCTTTTCTTAAAAGTCACGGAGCATCCATTAGCCGTTTCCAATCATGAGAAAACGTAAGAAATGTTAGAGAGCAGAAGTAGGCTACTTGACCTTTCTTTCTTAATCGCATTTGGACTTTGTATGGCACGGGCCATACACGCACAATCTAAAGCAGAGAGCGATATCTACGAGGCTCATACCGACAACACACGCCAATCCATTCGAGCTAAAGTTAATGCTCTTATGGTGTTGATAACTAAGCGATGGAAAGTCTTGATAAGTGTTCTATCAATATTTTGAAATCATACCTTTAAAAAAAAAGTATGTTAATGAATTGTCACCAAGGTACTTTTGCGATAAATGGTAACTTAGACCCAAACCTCTAAACCAAATCTCCAAACTCTGAATAAAAATCGTAGCCCTCTAATTAAAAATTCTCAACCTCCAAACCAGATATAGAACTATAAACCAGACATAAAACCTCTAAAGTAAACGTAAATCTCAATGTGAAAGAAGTAGTGACTTCTAAACTAAATATATTACCACTTATTTAACTACTAAAAACAAATCATTTACCTGTTTATACCGTTTATATTATAAAACGTAAAATTAAGGATGATGTTCTTAAAGTTTTAAAAAAAAATTGTTACATTATCATAGAACAAAAAACTAACAAATGTAACTCTGTTGCCGACAGTGCGAAATCCTGGTATTTTATAAATTCTATATACAAAGCTTTCAGGCTCGAGTAGGAAATAACTTCACCATTTTCTACTTTGCCTAGCCAACGCTGGATTTCAGACATTGCCCGTAACATATCCGCCAAATCGTCACTGACCGAATCAGGACAGTTACCGCCACCCATGCACCCACCTCCCACACACAAACTCACTCACACACTTCACACACACACAAACGCAAACTTACCGAGCTTTAGTCTAAAAAGATTGCCGTATTTTATAGAGGGCGAAAGGAGAGAAGAAACATATTCAATAGGACATCTCTGAATTTAAAAAAAAAAAAAAAAATATACTAAAAGAGAAGGGGGTGGGGGTTAAGAGGGAGGTAATGCCGGCACCGTGACCAAAGGAGAAACGTGAACAGAATCTTAACTTTAAAAAACAAACAGTTTAAAACCCTGGTCGTCTGCGGATTCAGGGACAGTGAAAAAGGAGAAAATGGGGGGGGGGGGGGG
>JADKLZ010009014.1:35780-55246 GCA_021533235.1 Biomphalaria straminea | reverse complement strand
CACAATAATCTAGAAATACTTTTAATATTATGAAAAATTGAGAAGAAGAGAATTATATACACCACTTTCATTCACAAAATAGTGCGGATTGGGAAACACCATTTTCCATTCACACCATGCTGCGCCATGGGATCTTCCCATTTACTTGTTGCGTGATATTTGAACTTGTCTTTTGAGAATTATATATAGAGATTATATAGGTATA
This sequence comes from Biomphalaria straminea, assembly GCA_021533235.1. Lineage (NCBI taxonomy): Eukaryota > Metazoa > Mollusca > Gastropoda > Planorbidae > Biomphalaria > Biomphalaria straminea. Next base: position 55,041 of record JADKLZ010009014.1, on the reverse strand, counting down.
GAAATTAGGAAAAACTTTTTCTCTCATCTCAGTTGGGACCTTTCTTATTGTCGCATTAATACTGTGCATGTTGGACAACTTTAAAATTTCTGTATCTGGTATGTGGTTAGACTAACTCCTTAGACAGCGTAGATGGAAGGTGTTTAGCTTTTTGGTGTGGCGGGATGATCCATGACTCTGATGCATATAGTAGTGACGGGAGAACTACAGCACTGTAGACTTTCAGTTTTGTGGTTAAATTGAGTCCTCTCCGTTGCCACACTTGTTCTTGAAGTCTGCCAAAAGCAGCACTAGCACGAGCAATACGGAAGTCAACCTCATCATCTAGGTTGACGCTTGCTGATATGGTGCTTCCCAGGTAGACACATTTTTTGACATTTGCTAGTTTGTGGCCATCTATGAGAATGTTTGATTCTATGACAGCTTTATTTTGGAGGAGGTTGATGCAGCACTTCTGTTGTTTTTTTTTTACATTAATGGTGAGTCCAAAATGTGTACAGGCATTAGCGAATAGGGACAGGCTCTTTTGAAGGTCTTCTTCGTTTGCAGCGTTTAGGGCACAGTCATCTGCAAACAGCAGGTCACTGATGCAGTCGAAGTTTACCTCGGTCCTTACCCTGAGTCTCTGAGCATTAAATAAGCTTGCATCGGTGCGATATGCCAACTCCAAAGCTTTTTCTGTGAAAGGCATCCTTCAGCATGGCGGTGAACATTATGCTGAAAAGTGTTGGAGCCAGCACACAGCCCTGCTTCACGCCATTTGAAACAGGAAAATCTTGGAGTAGTCTCCGTTGTGTTGAACTCTTGCTTGCATGTTATCATGGAATTGGCGCACCATTTTTATGAAATGGTCAGGGCAGCCGAATTAGGACATGATTTGCCAAAGGCCTTCACGACTGACATTGTCAAAAGCTTTAGTCAGGTCTATGTATTTTGTTGTCTACATTTCTCTTGGAGTTGGCGTTTTGCAAAGATCATGTCAACCGTGCCTCTACCCTGCCTGAAGCCGCATAGTTTATAGTTAAACCAAAAGTGGCTGCAGCGTACGCAAACTCTAACCCTAACCCTAGCTAGATATCATGTTCAGTGTGAGCAAGTGAGGCGTGGAGAAGCTGTGTATGACCATTTCACCGAAACATGAACACGTGGTAATAATGCAACAATTAGAGTCCAAAGATTAATGAAGATTGCAGTATTTCCAGTGGCTACGCAACCCCGGCTGTGACCTACATATCACAGCCAGAGCAAGCATTCCATTGTCCGCCGGTGGTCGTTTCAATTTTCTTTTCGCGTGTGCATTTGTTCTCGGAAGCAGATTTTCTTTTGGTCTCAAATGTATATCTGCGGCCTTTGTATAGAGGGAAGTCCGACAATTACGCTGGGAAGGGCACTATCATTTAAAAGACCAGAGGGTCCCAACTTCCCATTGCTGACATAGAAGCACTTATAACACATTGGCACATTTCATTTCATTAGTTCTTTTTCATTGTTAGTAACCCTAAGCATAAACGCGCGAACTTATATATTGTTACGAATCTCACTATCCAGGCACTATCCAGGCTCTCTGCAAACTGCACCATACACCACCAACTGAAAGAACTTGACAACTCCGGGCTCCAAAGTAACGTAAAAGTTTAATGTCAATAAAGAACAGCCAATATAGTACAATTGGCAACACGTATCACAGACTGTACAATTATCTCTCCGATAGCACCGTATCGCCGTATCAACTGTTGCACTGGTCTCTCCGTCTCGTTCCGGGCTTGCACTGGGTTCAACAGTTCAGGACTGACTTCACACACTTGGGCTCGATGTGCCGGACTCGATCATAGATCAAGATCAAGAAGTCAGCCGTCTCAACTGTACTTGACAGTACCCCGCACTAAACCGTCGTAATGCTCCGTACAGAACCGGACCGCTGAGCTGTGCTGTAGTCGACCGTGCTCTGAACCTTATGTCGTGAACCCCTTTTCCGGACCGTCTTGACTGCGACACCGTCTCTCTTTATATAGGGTCCCTGCTAGCCTTCTCGAACCGGGCAGAACGCCGCTCGAAGTTTCTATGTGGTCAGATGACTATAATCCTCGTGACGCTACTGAGCTCTGTTCACGCCGCCGTCTTTCCCGAACCGACTCATCTCAGCTGACCGTCGTAATTCGTCACGCTTGACCGCTTGTCTAGCTCTGGCCTGAGGCAATTTGCGTCGCTGACTACACATACCACTACTCCCCCGTGTGTGCCATCACCAGGTTTATAACAATATATATGCAAGCAAACCTTTGGTAGCAAAAATGGATTTAGGTCGATTAGCTATTTTAATAGCACTACTCGTACTATTTCTACATTCACGCATTCGCTTTACTTATTATTATTTTGTTTGATTGTTTGTAATTATTATTATTGCTTTTCTATAGCGCTACCTTAATGCGCATTGAATGCTCGGAGTGCTATGGTCCATTCACATTTGTTTCAGTGCTGGCTTTAGGTGCTCAGTAAACACGGCCCTACTCAAGTGTCGACCCTCGAGCCCCCAAGCCAAGCCAAGTTCAAGCATACTCGGCCTCTCGACACGCATCCCACAAACTATTCTAATGTATTATATCAGTATCACGCATATGTAGACCCGCGGGCCGCGGGTAACATATGGCTAGTTACTTATAAAAGGAAAAATCTATACTATAAAGTTGAAAATGTATGTATTATGTATGTATGTATGTATGTGTCGAATAGAAATCAAAACCGCTTGACCAATCTTCATTACACTTGGCAGAAATGTTCCTTGGGTACCAACTTAGACCGTAGTGTATGTATTTTAGCCCTAAAACAAACTTAAGACCCTCAAAAAAAAATAAAGTTGACCAACTCTATTAAACTATTGTATCATAAAAAATTAGGTCACAAATCATTATGTCTAGAGGATGAGGCAAGACGGATAGCTCACGCATGCGCATAGATGAAAATGTCTAGATCTAAATTAAATCTCAACCAATAAAACATCAATTTTTTTTACTGTTACACATGAATATACATATAAGTGTCCATTTATCTCATTATCGAATTTAAATTAACCTTCAAATTTGAGTTTACAACACATTTTTTTTACATAAAATCGATCGCTTTAAATGTGAATTGCGTTAAACGTCTTGACATACTTTCCCGTAAGTCGCGCACCATTACTCTCGCCGCGTAGTGATACCTCTTGACAACATTGCTACACATGTTAACAACATTTCTTCTCATGCATCATCCCACACTATAAAAGTGAATATTGTTGACCTACATACTGATTTAGATTTAGATCGAGGTCAACACAAGCTTAAAATTTTTAGTTATATATTACGAAGGCATTCAATTTTCTTTTTAGAATCAAGATCTTGATCTAAACAGAATTAAACTAACAATGTCTATAAACAGTTACATTCACGCGTTTGCTTAAATTATAAAATTTATTTTATCGCGGTTTTTTTCGTCACCAAGGCGACGCAGTCAAGCGGTCATGAGCTTTATAGACTATGAGAAGGCATTAGACAGTGTGGACAAATAGACCCTCTGGAGACTTTTAAGACACTGTGGAGTGCCTGAAAAAATTACTAACATCATCAAAAAGTCAGATGAAGGGATGACTTGCAGAGTAGTGCATGGCAGACAACTGACAGGCATTTGAAGTCCAGGAGGAACATTAATCCAGGAACAGGAGTGACACAAGGCTGTTTACTCTCTCTTTCTTCTTATTTCTACTAGCCATAGATTGGATGAAGATAGCAACTGACCAGAAGCAGAATGGTATACAGTGTACAGTTTGCAGACGACTTAGCTCTTCTTTCTCACTGAAGATAATGGCATCCAACAATTTACCCACTAAAGTCCAATGTGAGGCGCTGGAAGAGGTGGAAAGCTTCACATATCTCGGCAGTATCATAGATCACCATGAAAGAACAGATGCAGATGTTAGAACCCGTATTGGTAAAGCTCGAGCAGCTTTCCATCAGCTGAAGAACACATGGGCATCTAGGGAAATAAGCACTACCACCAAGATTAGGCTTTTTAATACCATTGTTAAACCGATACTACTTTTTGGAGCAGAGACCTGGAGAACCACCAACACAACCATAAAAATAAATCCAGGTATTCATCAACACCTGCCTGAGGAAAATACTTATGATCCTATGACCAGACAAAATTTCAAATGACGAACTGTGGCAAAGAATAAAACAGCAGCCCATTGAAATAGATATCCTTCAAAGACGCTGGAGATGGATATGTCACACCCTGCGCAAGCCTGCATCCAACATAACAAGGCAACCCCCAAGAAAAGAGGAAGAGAGGACAGCACAGGAATACATGGCACCGCGATCTGGAAACAGATGCCAAGCAGATGGGCAAGACATGGGGACAGTTGGAGAGACTCGCCCAGAACCGAGATGCCTGGAGAAAGATGGTTGGTGGCCTATGCCCCAGTAGGGACCACATACAGAGATGACATGAGATGATGATATACAGATAGCGATAAACAATCTCTAAATTTTAAAAAAAGTTAAACTCTATTAGATGACGTCGAAACAGGAAGATGCAACAACACGTAAAAGCTGTATTCTTAGAAAACGATACAATGATCATTTGTGTTTTTTTTCTTTTTTTACTGTTAAATCTCATGAAGCCAAGACGAGGATGCCAAATTTAGATCCACTTAGAGAAGCTGCTCTGGAATATGTGTATGTTATGTAACAGAACACAGAGTTTGAATTTTGACATCGTACAGATAGTCTGATTCACTTTATCTGTTGGGATACTTCAGCATAATATGAACCAGGCATTCGATCTGATTACTTAAACACATTATCTTGCGAAGCTTTTACTACACTGAATAAAGTTTTTTTAACAATGGGAGAAACAGATCTGAACAGAAAGTTAAAATCACCTAACAAAATAAAAGGTTAAAATTTTCATAGACAATCTTTTTTATTACTAGATGAATTTATTTTTTTTTTAAATTATCATCTTTTTTGTTCACGTCATTATTTATTATTCAAACGGAATAAATGCATGCTATTTGTAGAAAGAAAAAACCCGAGCAAAGCCGGGTAAAATTTAGCTAGTGTTTTATAAAATACAATTTTTCCACATTCATCTACAGTGATCTACGCCTTTGCAAAACATTGGTTATTTTATTTATTTATCTATTTATTTCTTTAAATATTTTTTTATTTGTTTACATTTATTTCACCAACATAAACATACCTATTGGACATCTATCTATATCTATCTATCTATCTTCTATATATATACTATAAAGTTGAATGTTTAGCGTATGTATGTATGTATGTATCGAATAGAAATCAAAACCGCGTGACCAATTTTCATTAAACTTGGCAGAAATGTTCCTTGGGTACCAACTTAGGCCGTAGTGTATGTATTGTAGCCCTAAAACAAACGTAAGACCCTTAAAAAAAATAAAGTTGACCAAGTCTATTACAACTATACTATTTTATGGATCTAGGCTTTGTTTAAAATGTTGACATGAGAAAAAGATCAAAAGGATTTAGATCTAGATCTAATTTTAAGAAATACACTTAGCACTTATAAATCTTTACTGTGACGCATGAAAATACAAAATATAGTCTAATGATTTTATCATTTAACAAAATTAAGCTTCAAATTTGTGTTTCAAAAGGCTTTTTACAGAAGTTCGTTCTTTATATCAGCAAGCGTAGATATCCTTACGCACATACGTTCATTAGACATTTCACGAAATGTTACACATCGCTCTATTCCTAGCACAGCGAACATGAAATGAGGTCACGTCCCTGGGTCTAAAACTCTAAGATGATAGAACTTCTCTTCGCAACGATAGTTTTATACTTTAGCACATGAACACACTTATTATAGTCCATTCATTTCATATTTTAATCAAATTAACATTAAAATTTGTTTTTCGAAAGCATTTTTCTTGCGTTCGTTCGCAAAGCCGTGTTGAGATATATTCTAATAAATAGTTTCATTCATAGCGTACATCTAATTAAAAAGGTCACGCATGCGCACAATGAACTCTATCCAAACCAATATTTAACTCTAGATTACTGTATAGTTTAGATTTACATCTACATCTATATTTAACTCAAGATCTAGAACTACCTAATTCTTTAACACATGAACATACACAATTAAGTCTATTTATTTCTAATTTTAATCAAATATAGATCTATGTAGGCCTACAAGCAAATGTTTTTATTTGAAAATATGGACTTAAGTCGATCAGCTATTTTAAAAACCTTTATTCATACTATTTTACATTTACGCATTCCTTATCTTAACCATTATTATTTCGTTTAATTGTTTACATAACACTCTCAGCTCTCAGTGATATACAGTTAAAGGCCCGCGGGCCGCGGGTAAAATATGTCTAGTTTTCACTATAAACTAAACAATGAATAAAGAATTAACAAAAAAAAATGAAAATAATAACAAATTTACAAGGAAAGTCGGATACATTTTTTGTGTGAAAATAATGGCTATAATGTCTTGGAACTGTATAACATTAAAAGTTAATCTGGTACAAAGAGCATAGAACACCATTATTCGGTACCAAGAGGCCTAAATTTCTGATCATAACGAGAATATATAATATTAACAATATGTTACTATCCAGTTAACGTATTGTCTGTGAACAATTTGTCGGTGAACGAATATTTAGTGAACTATTTGTCGTGTCAACAATTTGTCGTTAACCAACTGTCGGTGAACAAGTTGTCAGTGAACAAGTCTGTGAGCAAGTTGTCGGTGAGCGATATGTCGGGTGAACGAATTATCGCGTGAAGGAAAAGTCGTGAACGATTTTTCGGTGAACGGAATGTCAGTGGACGAATTATCGTGTCCCCCAAATCGTGGATATTGTGACGAAAATAAATTTCGCCCCCTCTAGGTATCACTCGGGTCTAGGCATTTAATTTATTTATTTTATTATCATCCACTTTATCTGGACTAGAATTAATTAACAATTCTTGCCACATGTATTTAGCTCTTTAGCTTTAGCTATTATTGATTTATCGCTGATAAATTACCGCTCGCCACGAGCCCTCAATATTATCATTGATAAATTCCTTGACCGGGCATTATCATAATATTTCTATAATATATTTCTATTTACGCTCATTCCGTGACAAGGAATGCCGTAACCATTTATATATTCTATTTTATCGGCCTGTTGGCCAGAACATATTACTTAGGTGAAACCATGTGTATATTTGTGCCTCCTATTTTATTCCTTATCTCGGTTTATCGCCTGGATAATTTCACTAGAACAAACTACCCTTAAGAGGGACATGAATTATCTCTCCCTCACTCGCTCCCCATTCAAGCTTACTCTATTGTTCAGGCCCCACGGCCAGATGTAAACAATAGAGGCATGGTCACTGACCATCAGCCACACCCCCTTCCCCTTTCATCTCACTATCTAACGATCTACATAGGGATCCCACCGTGACTGGTGTAATTACATTTTATTATTATTCGTTGCTTCCCTCTATGGGACTCCTCCATCATTATAGTAATCTCCCCTGATGATATACGATATTTATGTGTTAGCTCCCTTTGATATTTGTGAAACTAAGTTATAGTTTCTATACATCAAATACTACATTACTATTTGTTGTTTACCTTTGTGAGACTTCACTTTTATTATTAATATTGTTATCTCCCCTGATGGGATGCAATATTTATTTGATTAACTCCCCTTACTATTTATGAAACTAGTTCATGGTTTCTATTTAACATTCTGAAGATGTCCTTCACGGAAAGGCGTCTACCTCCCAGTGTCATCATTATGGCTAAGCCGATCTACGCATCTCGTTGCAGCTTTTATCTATAGGCTACATCTACTGGAAGCCCTATCTTCGTAACGCTGTAACCAGTCTGCTGACACCAGATCTGAAGATACAGGCCTGGATTAACCATTAGGCAAACAAGGCACGTGCCTAGGGCACCAAGCGTTTTGGGGGCACCACAAGTCCGCAAGAAAAATGTGTATGTTGTCCCGGTAGCCGCGCGAAAACGAAATGACATGAGCAAACGCAAATGTAATATTGAATCGCACATTATTTAACCTTGGTCCCACAACCTGGGGGTAAAATATCCACATCCAATTTTTCGCTATTTTTCTTCCAGGCATTTTGTGCTATTTATTTTTACTTTTATACGAGATGTTTGTGCTACGTAACGCACAAATGCCTAGCGACTAATTCACTTCCGTTTTGGTCTGCTAGTGAAAACAATTGTGAATAGTGCTAATTTGTCGATGTGACATTAAATGGCTTGGAGGCACATGCTGTTGCAACTGAAGCTATTGTAAAGTCTCATCCTCAGATTATAGAAGCGTTAGAATGTTTACTAGAAGACCAGTCACAGAAGGGGGACACCAGAAAAGAAGCAGAAAACATTGCCAAGAAGATGCAAGAATTAGAATTTGCTTTCATGCTTGTCTTTTGGGAAGAAGTGTTACAGCATTTTATAGGGTCAGTCAAGCTCTACAAAATGAGCATGTGAATTTGAAAACGTGTGCTGATTTGTATTCCTCACTTGCAGATCACTTGCATGAATCTAGGAATGAATTTGAAAGATTTGAAGAAGCTGCAAAAGAACTAACACCAGGTGTGTAATATAAGGCAACTTTGACCCGTAATCGTAAACGAAAGACAGTGGTCATTGATGGTAATGCCCCTGAGGTCTCACTGAATGCCAGATACAAATTTCATATATCTACTTTCTACGCGATTGTTGACAAACTTGAGACAGAGATGAGTAGACGAGCGCAGGTATATAATGATATAGTAGTTCGATTTTCTTGTTTGGTCGATGTACCACAAACATTGCAGTGTTGTGAAGCACTAATTAATGCTTATCCTGAAGATCTGAACAATAATTTATATACTGAACTACAACAGTTCCACTCATATATTCGCCACAAGTTTCGTGAATCAAAATCTGAGAACATACGTTCAGTCATGCAGAACTCTACAAAGTAATAGTTAGAGACAACATCGAGTGTGCTTTTCCAAATATAGAGATCACCTTGCACATATTTTTAACATTAATGGTAACAAACTGTTCAACTGAGCGCTCTTTTTCTCAGTTGAAACGTACACAAAATCCAAGTAGATCAACAATGAAACAAGAAAGGCTGGATTCCTCGTCTCTGCTGATGATTGAGGCGGACTTGTTGCGCAAAATTAACTTTGATGATGTACTCAAAAACTTTGCCAAACGTAAATCTAGTGTGAGAAGTCAAAAACTCGCCGTCAGATTCGCTCACTTTTATCACAGCATTAATTATTATTTATCCTTATTTATTTATTTTATTTCAATTATTTCCCCTTTGTATGCCTCATTTCCTCACAAACCCCCCCTCTTCTTTCTTCCCATCGCCAGACTAAGACCGCCACACTGTCTGTCAACTAGGTCAACCCTTGTCTCTTATCTCCCCTTGACCGTGGAAGAGATCAAACAGGCACTTGCCTTGAGGGCCGGACGCCCAGCCCTCTCAGTTGATACCATATGGGTAGGAATGTAATTCATTACTCCTCCCGCCCCAGCACGTGTCTCTCCCTGATCAAATAGATTATTCGAGGCCACATGTCTATCGACCCTCCAGGTCGATATCTCGTGTCCACACATCTCAGGCCTCTTTCCAATATGTGAAATATTCGTCTCGAGCCGACCACGTGAGAGATAATCCCTATCTTAACACATTTCCTGTCTCCAGTCTAACTTCCGACTTTTATAAGATAATCTGTTTCAAAGTAGACACTAGCTCATTTTCATTTCTCTCTCGTTGGCGCACGAGCCTGGTCCATTTCATTCATTCTTACTCTTAGAGGAATATTTGGTGGTGAGTCTCCGTTAAACACAGTTCCATTTTATCTGGCTTGTTTATATTTCATTCTGGATACTATCATATGTATTTTATTTAGTTCATTTATATTTAATTTGTGCATTGTGTATTTCTCAATGTCGTAAGTAGGAAACTTAACCATTGCATATGTATATATCTATATATTACATCTACCCATGTCGGCAATATTATTGCTACGTTGCTCAATTGATAATTGACGCAACATTGAACATGTATGTACATCTTAGTTTATTTTCTTTATCTCGGCTGGTCGCCTTGAAGAGATATAAGAAATCTCTCTCGTTTTAAACATTTTGCTTTTGCAAGAGTTGTTCCCTCCCCTTGAACGGACAATCATTGTTCACGTCATGGCCCCGGCCGTGTTTGGATAATAGCGTCACGGTCATTGACCACCAGCGTCCAATTCTCCCCTCTTCTCCCCCACCTCTTTTATACTTGTATTTTATTGAGATTCTTATTTCCCCTTTTATGTACATATATATTACTTTTTCCCCTCTTATGTACATTTTATGATTACTATCAGCCCTCTATTTTTCCGATCCCATTTGTCATCATTTTCCCCATTGTGCACTAAAGCAATTTTATCAATCTGACGTATGCACCTCAGTCGAGGGCATCGACAAGATGCATGAGAGACATGTTCTAACTTGTCCTTATTTATCCGCAGCCTCCCTCAGGTGTCTGCCTATTTGCTACCTACTAGGATCTGCCTACATGTCTATGTGTATTGACACATCTGCCTATTTGCATTGAGTTCCATCTACCTACTTGGCACTAGCCTATACCACACTCGCCTATTTGGTACTAATCAGTATCGCTTGCTCACTTGGATCCACTACGAGTATCACGTACTATTAAGTGCTTTTCAGCGCTGAAAGTCACTACTCATCGTCCACTTGGCACTATCGGCTCAAGCCTGCCTATTTGACAGTCCGCCTGTCAGCCTCTTAGGTACGACGTCCCCATAGATCCGCTCTGTGCGAGACGTCATGTCATAGCTCCGCCAACTCACTGGACTTATCCTGCCTGACGCTGCCCACGGCAGATCCGCTTTGCCCGCATTACACTTGTGCCCACGGTAACCGGCCACCCGCCTTACTGTGCCCACTACAGATATTGGAACTTTTGGACTGAACCTCCACAAGAACTATATCATCGGCGTCCCTCTACCCGCTAGACACGCCACTTCAAGCCAGGATACAGACAACTACGATTCATCCAAGACAGAAAGAGCTAAGTACCAAGGACAAAGTGACATATTCTCTCATTACGTGCATAAGTGATGATCAAACATAACATCGTTTGGAGTTAGATACAAACCCTCCCCCTTTTATTATTCTACTAGTCGACCGGCGGCGTAGCATACGCCGCTATTTTCCAGGGCAGGCCTTAGGCACTGCAACATATGCGACCACAGTGGATCCCGAACTTTCTTTGGACCCGTGCTAATTTTTAGGTGTATAAATTATGAAATTGAACCATTTTATAAAGCATTTCAGATTTCCCGCGGCCTCTTGATTTACTAGGAGCCCCCTGGAATTCTCCTGAAATGGTATTAAATGCTATGCCGCCGGTCGAAAAAGTCCTGGAAATTTCCGGACATTATTAAAATCTTTTTAAAGTAAAAAAAAATGCTATGCTATTTTGTGAATGAAAATAGTGCGGATTTGGATATATTATTTCCCATTCACAACATGCTGCGCCATGGGATCTTCCCAATTGCTTGATATAAGTAAAGTGAATGCGTGAATTCATGAATGAAAAATACTATGAAAATGGCTAATTGACCTTAATTTACGCAATTTTAAGAATATAGCTGCACTCATGTAACAATGCTTTAGAAAAACAAATTTGAATGTTAATTTGATTAAATGGACTATAATTAGTACGTTCATGTGCTAAAGCATAAAACTATCTCTGCGAAGAGAAGTTCTATAATCGAGCCATGGGATCTTCCCATTAACTTGTTATAAGTGAATTCATGAATAAAAAAATACAACAACATATGCGACCACAGTGGGTCCCGAACTTTCTTTGGACCATTGCTAATTTTTAGGTGTATAAATTATTAAATTGAACCATTTTATAACATGATATAACAGATTTCCCGCGCTAAAGTCAAACCTGAGAGTAGTATCTATCTGTGTATTGTCGTTCTAGTTTCAAGAGTCTTACGACACAATCACAATATAATCTCTTCCGGCTTCCACTTTTTTTTTTTCAAGTTACACGAAGTTACTTCCTTTTTCCAGTCTATATTTATTTATGTCTATGCTATTTTGTGAATGAAATAGTGCGGATTGGGTCCATTCACACCGCGTGCGTGTGCCATGGGATCTTTCCAATTACTTGTTGCGTGTTGCTTGTTTGTCGTTTGAACTTGGACTTTGAGGATTATATATATAGATGTAAATATTTATGTAAATAAATATTCTTTATATTTTTATCAATTTGTATCTCTCTTAATTGCTTGTCTAGTTGCGTGTCTGCTCCCGATTTGTCTGCTGATGGGTCAGTGTGTGATATACTCAAAAATAATCATCCCCTAGACACCAAACAAGCTAAATACACATCACACGCGGCGACCCGTCACATCTAGAAAAAAAGAACTTTAGAATGTAAATGTGTGCTCTCTCTGACTTTCTCATTTATTATCGCTACGTTGAAAAACAATTGTGTGGATGCTGTTGAAATAATGAATTTTGTGTGATTTATTAAATTTTCTATGTTTAAAATGTATTTCATAATAAAATTTTATTTTTAATAAAAAGAAAAAACGCTTACAAAAAAAGAAAATTTAAATTTAAAAAGAAGAAAATAAAAATACAAAAAAAAAAGAAAAGAATAAATTTAAAAAAGAAAATACGCCTAAAAATCCTATAATACAGAAATACCATATTGTAGGATTTATATGAGTGTTAATAATCGTTTGCCTTTGTTAGTTTTTTGGCATAATATTGAACATACCAGCTGTCAGTAGAGGATCGGGGTCAGGGCAGAAGGGGGTACCCATGTGGGTTTGTGCCTAGGGCACCAAATTGGCTTAATCTGGCCCTGTGAAGATACCAGCCTTACCTACTACACACAAGAGTCCGACCAACAATCGCTAGCTAGAGACCCGTCACTGCAGCTACGTATCGTTGGATTGCCCCGTGCGCTAGGATCAATCACGCCAGCCCACCCGCAGACAACGCCAGCATCAGCCATACCAGTATCGTCAGAGCAGCATAGAACTTAAAGCTAAGCAACCAGCCTAATGACTCTCAGACCACTTGGTTCTCATATCTTATGATGATAGTTTCATTTTATGTTAATAGTTAGGTCCCATCCTAACCTTGTACAGCATTTTACCTTTACTCATTTTTCTCTATGTAAATAAATTGTACATATATAATACTTAAAAAATATTTGTTGCATGCATTCATAACGCTGTGCCTGTAAGTCTATGTGCAAGTTAAGGTCCTTAAATTCTTAAAACCCCCTAGACACCTAAACGGCCACCATCTTTGACCTACTTGTCACAGATATCCGCATCAAATTTCGTACACAGGTTCCTTTTACCTCTTAGATGCTCACTAAAAACGCATTTTGACTGAATCGCAACCTTTGGATCGCTAAATGTCGCAAGCTTTCTATCAAACCAATGTTGTTGGTTTTTTTTTTCGTATTTCCCAAAACGGCCTCATTCTACACATAAAGCATTTTTTTATCTAAAAAATTCATATTTTTAAAGCACATTTTTAGCGGCCCCCGAGAGGGAATAAACGCTATTAGTTTTGTGTGGTCCGTCCGTTCCGTTAAGATTTCGTAAACCAGAAAAGATATTGAAAATGTGACAACCATATAGCTATTTTAGACAATACAAATTCTGATGTAGCGGCTACTTTTTAATAAAAAAAAATAATTTTACTATTGTTGTTGTTTTTTTCCATAAAATTACACGTATTTTACAACAATTAACTATTAATAGCAACTATTTAGTAAGGGAGATGACTATTTACCATATTTTTAACACATTTATGCAAACAGTTTTAGATTTTTTGTCCAAAATTTTTTTTTAAATTTATCAAGTAATTTCTGTTCTACAAACTACATATATTTACAAAAAAAATTTAAGAAAAAAAATCTATTTTATATGTATAAAAGTAAAAATTAATTTAAAACAACAATTATAAGCAATGTTTCATATTATAGACGTTACTTATGCTGAAACCAAGACCTCAATAGTGTCCGTATAAACCATGGACTCGTCTCAAGTCATCATAGAATTGTCCTACGAGTCCGGTTCTGCGTGTAAGCATAGGCGCTTATCAATGTACATAGTGGGAATCTTAATGACATTAATCGAACCGAGTGACTAACAGTTATGTCCTGTAGATTACTGGTGTTAGTTAACTTTATCATACAGCCAACTCCAGATTGCCTACTTTCCTTGAGCCTCTCTAGGACAAATAGAGAGTGTAACCAGCTCCTGTATCTATCAGTGACCTGCCAAAGGTACCTAACAATATCCACGCCAAACAGTTTTAATCCAACCAGGGTTGATTTCCGCTGTGGGTAGTCGTTTACGTTATCGTCATGCATTGTGCGTCATGCTCGGGCATAATTCTACATCTTATCTTATCTTAAGAAGATTTTATGTTACAGATGGCTGTAGTTTTAATTTAATTTTGAGTTTACATCTCCTAGACTGCTATTTAAGCTTGAGACTTCATTGTAGTATTACATGCGTGGCACCATTCTCTTTTTTTTTTTTTTTTGCTATTGTCAAGCGAAAAACAAGTTGCATCGAATTATTTGCATGGATTATCTTTTGAAATTATACGTAGATTTTCACTTGAACAAACCGCCATATTTAGGATATAAGTCACATATTTATGAATAGTCTTCATCTAGCCTAGACTTCCATTTAAGTATTTATTTTATGCACTGATTGTAAACGATTAAGTTTTTGTGTCGAATTATATTTACGATATAATAGCAGCCTTTTGAATAGAATTTGAAGAAAATGGTTCTGGTTAAAATACTTTGATTAAATCCCAGTGTATGTCTTTAAGTACGAGTGGAATTCATTTTCCTTAACACCTTTTAACAAACTGTGGAAAAAAAAACGGTAGGTTGAGAGCAAACAGCAAAGTGTAGTCTGTTCTTTGGCTGTTAGCGAGGAGGAAAAGATTTCAACGTTAGACTCACTTCCACACATCCGCTATAAAGAAGCCTGAATGATGAATATCAGTTCGTCACGTGATGGAACGCTTGGTAGACTTCCGGTACCTCCATATGCCGAGAGATGTTTAAAAATGAAAGTAATTTCGAGAATGGACTTGTACGAGTCAAGTTAACTAGGTTATAATTTTGCAAAGTAGTTACGGTAACTTTTACAAAAACATCGCTATTGCAGAGCTTTAAACAAATAGTTTAACGTTCACATTATATTAGTGTTGTTTTTTTTTCAAACTTTAGAAAAGCACTTCAAAGATAAATGTTCCATTGAAGCAAGCATTTTTAGATACATAGAAACAAAATAAATCTATTTAAATGTACGTAAGATGACTAAAGTCAATAGACGTGAATTAATTCGATCTAGGATTTCGAGATGTTTTCTTTAATGGAAACTAAAAGGAAATGGCTTTTTTTCATGAATTTGCTTGAATATATAGTTATAATTAATTATGATTAATGCATAACAATCTATGTATAAAGGTCTGTGAGTTGATCAATCTCAGATGAGGATTTGTTTCCGTTCTTTAGTCTAGATATAATATATAAAGATCTGTGGGTCGCAACTTGTTTATTCGTGAAAAAAAAAGATTATTTGAAACTGCTTCAGAAAACTATTTATCTTTACTTTTTGAAGTTTCAAAAAATAATACAGTTCCCATATTGTAGAATTATATTCCAATTTTTTAGCGGCCTCCGAAAGGGAAATAGCTGCTATTAGTTTTGTGTGGATACCTGTCCGTCCGTTCTTCCGTCCAACGTACGTACGTCCTTCGTTGCGTCCGTCCTTCCTTCCTCCCTTCGTTGCGTCCGTCCTTCCTTCCTTCCTTCGTTGCGTCCGTCCGTCCTTTCTTCCATCCGTATGTCCCGTTTAGTCTTGTAAACTAGAAAAGATATTGGAAATCCAAAATCATGATCTTTCAAAGTTATTATGCAACGGCTTTTGTCTTTTCTGAAAGCAGTTTTTCATACATATACAACCACTTTACAACTATTCACTATTTATAGTTAAAAAAAAACACGGAAGACTATTTAGTTACGGAGATATTTCTGTACCATCTTTAATGGGTTTTTTTTGTTTCATAATGCAGTTATTTATGTTGGTTTTTAACTGGCTACCTTTTCTGTATAAAACAAACAAGTTGGCTTAGCATCATGTTCCACAAAAAGATAAATAGCTATTCACTTTTCCTGGTTGATTTTATATTCTGAGTCCCCATGTCGCAAAAGTGCCAATATTAAATGTCATGCTACCAATGAAGGATTTTCTACACTTTTTGACGACGTTTCAGCGGGCCGGACGAAACTAAGTCGCGGACCGGATCTGGCCCGCGGGCCGTAATTTGGGCTTCAATGTTCTACAACATACATTTACAACTAAAAAAGTTTGTTTTTTAAAGAGAAAAAAATCTATTTAGTATAACTATAAGTAAAGCAACAATTAATTAGTGTCACTTTCTCTTCTTGTTGTGGTGTTGTTTGATGTCACAATACTTGAAGAGAGTGATGCCCGGGATTTTATATATTTGAAATAATAATATTGACGATGACGATCTAGGATTCAACTGAGTAAAGCTTTGACTATAAAATACAGGAACCTTTATTTAAATCCAACATAAGTACAGCTATGTACAAATAAACATTAATAAAACTTGTAGTCAAACAATTGCATACTTCTTATGTAAAAATATTAGATCTACAAATGCGACTAACTCTTAGCTATTTCTCAGCTCGACTGAATAGACCTACGCTTTTCGCCCGCCTTCCGAAAATGTCCTTTTATTCAAAACAACCAATCAGATTTGAATTCAGACGTCTGCAGATCACGTGGCTGAAATTCTTGGAACAATCTAAAAATAGCTGCCGGGTTAATCCCGAGGTACTGTTAAAAACCTAGATTTCATTTTTGTATAAGTGTTCTTACTAAATTATGAAATACATAGATAAACCTAGAATTTCATTTGTGACATATTACCCCCTCTCCATCTAGCGTTTGTATGGCAATATAAATGCTTACATAGTAGTGAAAAATGGTTATAATCAATGTAAAAATGTTAACACAATACCATACATGAAAATATAGAAAGATGGTTGAGGCAATACATGACAATGCTCTGAAAGATTAGATATTAAAATGTGACAACTTGGAGACAAGAAAAAAATTCAAATGTAATGTCATGTACAAAATTATTGAAGACTTGGTAACAAATATTCCAACTAAGGAAATGCCTATGAAAATTAAACTGTATGCATGAATACAAAAAATGAGACAGTGTACACAAAATTATGTCATGAATTAAATACATCTGGAAAGTGTGTCAGCGAAGACATTCTCGCGTCCTGGGATTGTCTTGACCTCGAACTGGTAGTCTGTGAGTTGTAGACTCCAACGAGTTAAACGACTGTTTGCCATTTTCTTTGAGTTCAAGAATGCTTGCTAGTGGTGCATGGTCTGTTAGTAGTGTGAAATTTGCACCTAGTAGATATTTGGTGAACTTGGCTAAGGCCCATACAATGGCCAGACATTCACGTTCGATAGTTGAGTATCGGGTTTCAGCTGGTGACAATTTCCTGCTGATGAAAAATACTGGATGCAAAGTCTCTTGGTATTTCTGCATTAGGCATGCTCCTATGGCTGAAGATGAGGCATGGTGGCAAGGTAAAAATGCTTTTCTGGATTCAGAAGCTTTAGTATAGTGTCTCTGGAGAACGTACCTTTGCTGTTCTCAATCGTGTTATGTAGCTCTGTAGACCATGGAATCTTCCTGGGTTGACCTTTCTTTGAGGTCGATCAATGTAGATGTGAGTGCTACGTAATTTCGTATGAAATGTCTGTAAAAATTACACAGACCCAAAATGCTTCTGACTTGCTTTTTATTGGTGGGGACTTTGATGTCTAAGATGCGTTGAATAATGCTATCTTGTGGTCTGAGCGAATTGTAACTGACTTGATAACCTAGGAAGGATACCTCGGACAAGGCTAATTCTACTTTGCTAGGCTTTATGGTAAAACCATGTTGTCTCAGAATATTGAAAACTTCTTGTAGGTCTTTGATGTGTTATTTCCATGTTTTATGGAATATACAAATGTCATCTATGTACGATACTGTGTCAGAACGATGACCTAGTATTCTGTGAATGGCTCTGTTAAAAGTGCTGCTGGCGTTGACTAGTCCAAACGGCATAAAAATGAAATGGAATAGTCCAAAAGCTGTTGTGAAGGCGGTACATTGCTTGCATTCTTGTTTGACTGGTATCTGGTAATAACCTCTGG
Source organism: Biomphalaria straminea (assembly GCA_021533235.1). Classification (NCBI taxonomy): domain Eukaryota; kingdom Metazoa; phylum Mollusca; class Gastropoda; family Planorbidae; genus Biomphalaria; species Biomphalaria straminea. The sequence continues at coordinate 36,643 of JADKLZ010009014.1, read as the reverse complement.
ACAAGTCTATTTTGGTGAAAAATCTTGCTTCTGAAAATTGTGTCATAAGATCTTCAGGATTTGGCATGAGATATGAGTTGAGCTGAGTTATTTTATTCAATTGTCTGAAGTCGACGCACATTCTTGGAGTTAGTGTTTGCTTCCTTTTGACAAGAACTATTGGTGCAGCATATGGAGAGTTTGAATGTTCTATGAAGCCTTGCTATAAGAGCTGATAAATTTCTTGTTGGAGTCTCTGTCTCATCTCATCTAAGCCTGGGGCATAGGCCACCAACCAGCTTTCTCCAGGCATCTCGGTTCTGGGCGAGTCTCTCCAACTGTCCCCATGTCTTGCCCATCTGCTTGGCTTCTGTTTCCAGATCGCGGCGCCATGTGTTCCTGGGCCGTCATCTATTCCTCTTTCCTTGGGGGTTCCAGGTTAGGGCTTGCCTTGTTATGTTGGATGCCGGATTGCGCAGGGTGTGACATATCCATCTCCATCGTCTCTGAAGGATATCTATTTCAATTGGCTGCTGTTTTGTTCTTTGCCACAGGTCCTCATTCGAGATTTTGTCTGGCCAGCGGATCATAAGAATCTTCCTCAGGCAGGTGTTGATTATTACCTTTTTTTTTTTGATGGTGGTGACAGTGGTTCTCCAGGTCTCTGCTCCATAAAGTAGTATGGTGTTAAATAGCCTTATCTTGGTGGCGGTGCTTAATTCCCTAGATCCCCAGGTGTTCTTTAGCTGATGGAAGGCTGCTCGAGCTTTACCAATGCGGGTTTTGACATCTGCATCTGTTCCGCCATGGTGATCTGTGTGTGAGAAAGAAGAGCTTAGTCATCTGCAAAGTCGAGATCATCTAACTGTTTCCACAGTGTCCAC
>JADKLZ010009014.1:10745-30780 GCA_021533235.1 Biomphalaria straminea | reverse complement strand
CGGGCTTGGGACCGGCATATGACGGAGTTCGGCATATGGCGAAGTTGAAGTCTCTGTAGTGTACTGGTAACGTATATGGATCATATGGTCTCGCTTTTGTAGGCTTGGAATCGGTGAGTATGATGTTATGTTCAAAAGTTGAAGTTTTGCCTGGGATATCTGTAAATATTTCTGAATGTTCTTTGAGAATGTTAGTCAGTTCTTTTTGTCTTTGCGGTGGCAGTGAATTAAGTTTGATGTCTTGCCAGAATTCAGTTTGCTTATTAGTTGTCTGTGGTATAATGAGATTGTTGAATTCAGACGTGTCATTTTCATCTTCTTCAGGTATGACTGCTAAACATGATATGTGAAAGTGAGTGGAATCTCGTCAGACAGAGCTAAGGAAGTTACAAAATTATTGGAAGATTTTAAGAACATTTTTACAGATGTACCGGGAAGAACGAATATCATAGAACATGATATCAAATTAACAGGCAGAGCCCCAAATAAGCTACCACAATATGCTGTACCGTTGCATCATAGAGAAGCGTTACAAAAAGAAATAGATGACCTACTTAAATTGGGAGTGATAGAACCATCCAATTCATCATGTGCTGCACCAGTTGTGTTAGTTACAAAAAATGTGGTAACATCCGACTGTGTGTGGATTATCGACAACTGAATAAAGTTACAGAATTTGACCCATTTCCAATGCCACAGGCAGAGGAAACGTTCACTAAATTGAAAAAAGCGAAAATTTTCACCACGTTGGACCTTTCTAGAGGATACTGGCAAGTAACTCTAAAGGAAGAGGCTAAATCACTATCTTCATTTAAGACACCATTTGGCGTCTATCAGTGGAATGTGATGAGTTTTGGCTTGGTAAATGCTCCAGCCACTTTCAACAGGATGATGGCAAAGTTATTTGGACACAGAAGAGACACTATTGGCTATTTAGATGATATATGCATCTTTAGTGAAGACTGGAACGAACACTTACAGAGTCTAAGAGAAATATTTGCTATTATCAAGGAAAGCAATCTAACATTGAAACAACAAAAAAAAATTGGACTTAGCGAAATTCCTTTTTTTGGGATACAAGACAAAAAATGAATCAATTACACCACTGGAAGAAACAGTTTAAAAAATAATGGATATTAGTGTACCAAAAACTAAAAAACAAATTAGAAGTCTTTTAGGTCTATGTAATTTTTATAGAAAATTTGTTCCAAATTTTGCAGAAATGATTGAGCCTCTTACAAATCTTACAAAGAAAGGGAAATCTAACAAAATAATTTGATCTGAACAATGTCAAAGAGCGTTAGACAAGATTAAGATGTTTTTTTTCTCAAGAACCAATATTGAAATTACCGGACATTAATAGAGAGTTTATTTTATCAACAGATGCTTCATCTATAGCTATAGGGGGTTGTTTAATGCAAGAATATAGTAGAATTACACACTCTGTTTTTTATGTAAGCAGGAAACTGACCCTTGCAGAGTTAAATTATGCAATCATTGAAAAGGAGGGGCTGGCAATTGTTTGGTGCATAACAAAGTTAAGTTTGTATTTGATAATAATAATAATAATAATAATAATAACAACTATTGAAAATTTGTATGGATAATTGGAAGATAAACCTGCACCTTAATCAAGATAAACTAGGTTCTGTGCACATAAAAAGAGGTATATATCAGGGTGACTCTCTATCCCCACTCTGGTTCTGCCTAGCGATTAACCCTCTATCTGCACTGCTCCAAGACTCTACAAACGGTTTTAGGGTTGACACTAAATGTACAAAATATGTGTCCCATTTATTATACATGGATGATCTAAAGCTATATGCAGAAACAGAGACAAAATTACACAAGTTAATCAAAACGGTGAAATGCTTCAGTGACGATATCTGTATGTCTTTTGGCCTGGACAAATGTGGCATCATAAGCATCAAAAAGGGCAAGGCAGCGAACACCAACATTGCATTTGAAGGCATCGAGGAGTTCAACTCTGCATCTCTTTATAAGTATCTTGGAATAAATCAGAATGCCAAGATAAACCATAAAAAATTAAAAGAGGATTTCCTTGATAAATATAGGCAAAGGCTTAATAAGATCCTCAACACCAAACTGTCTGGCAGTAACCTTATCAGTGCAATAAATAGCTGGGCCGTCCCAGTGCTCCTTTACACATTCGGCGTCATCAAATGGACTGATACCGACCTACATGACATTGACAGGCTGACGAGGAAATTGTTAACCAAATTTCGATGCTTGCATCCCAAGTCCTCCACCATAAGGTTATACCTACCCAGGAAAGATGGAGGCCGTGGATTGCAGAACATCTTCAAACTGTGTAAGACGCAAGTTTCAAAAATACGCTCAAAACTGCATGCCTCCAACAACGAACTAGTTACCTTCCTACGGAAATACGACTCCGATGCAACCCCCCTGAACCTACACACTGTAGATGTTAATCTCGGCCTGGACGACGTAGGCCATGAGATTCGCCAATGGGAAGAAAAAACACTCCATGGGAAATTCCCGGCTTTATTACATGGGGACAACATCGACAAGGCTGCTTCCTTAGCATGGCTCAAGGCAGGCCATCTCTATCCTGAAACAGAAGGTTTTGTTACAGCTATACAGGACAGAGTAATTAGGACAAAAAATTACGAAAAGCATATCCTAAAACTTAATGTTGTCGACAAATGCCGAAAATGTGGAAATGCGGGTGAGTCGTATGAACACATTATGGCAGGATGTCCTGCCCTATCGGAATCTGCCTACCTAGGTCGCCATAACCAAGTTGCAAAGCTAATACACCAGCACTTGGCTTTGACGCACAATTTGATCGGGAAGGATACTCCTCCTTATTACAAATACTCACCACAAGAGGTTCTCGAGTCTACTGATCACCTGCTGTACTGGGATAGGCCTATTTTGACAGACAAAACTGTAGATTTTAATCGCCCTGATCTGTTGCTTATCGATAAAAAAGAAAAGGTCGCTGTCATGATTGACATTGCCGTACCACTATCTCATAACTTAAGGAAAACTGAGCTTGAAAAACAGCGAAAGTATGTGAACCTAGGCTTGGAGATTAAGCGTTTATGGAAGTTATCTAAAATAACAATATACCCCATTGTCATATCAACCGAGGGGATAATAACAACTGACCTCACAGATACCTTCAAGGCTCTGGGCATTCCTAGGAACATTCTCGTTGCCTGTCAGAGGGCGGTACTGCTGCAGACCTGCCACATCACCAGAAAATTCCTCAGTGGAAACTGATAAAGGGAATACGATGAATTTTGTCTCCCTTTAACGAAACTCGACCCTGGCTCCGCCAGAGAAAGAATAATCGTTCTTTTCTAACATAATAATAAAAAAATGTACATTCACACCAGACTCACTCACAATTAACATATGAAAAGTTTACATTAGACTGGTTCTATTTAATGATCTGGTTGCCAGAGGAACAAAAGAGTTTTTGTGTCTGTTTGTCCTTGCTATCGGTGTCTTGTATCTCATTTGTGATGGTAAAATAGCAAAATCCTGACCCAAAGGGTGATTTTTTATTTCTAGAATCTTCTTAGATTTTGTGAGGATGTTTGCCTCAAACAGCTGCCCTAATGGGGTTTGCTTTTTGCCAATGACTTTACCAGCAGCATTTAGGATTCTCTGGAGTTTATTTTTATTCTTAGTGCTTAAATTGCCATACCAGGCAGTGATATTAAAATGTAAAATATTGCCGATGTGAGCGTGATAAAACAAGACCTTTTCGCTAATATTAAAAGAGGACAGTTTTCTCAGTAATGGTAGTCTTTGCTGCCCTTTTTTGCTGATATAATCTGTGTTTGATGTAAAATTTAATTTATTGTCTATGATAGTACCAAGGTATTTAAAAGTTTGCACTATTTCAATGGTCTCTCCAGCTAAAGTTACAATATCATTTTCCTTCTTTTCCCTACGAAAATCGATAATCATTTCTTTGGTTTTTTTCACATTTAATAAACCAAACCCTGGACCCAGTCACTCATCATCACTCTTCTAAAGAAAGGCAATTTACAACTATGTCAAAAGTATCGCACCATCAGCCTCATAAGCCATCCCAGCAAAGTGCTGTTAAAAATTATATTAAATCGACTAAAACCGATAGCAGACAAAATCATATCTGAAGAACAGGCGGGTTTCAGACATGGTCGCAGCACAACAGAGCAAATCCTAAACCTCAGAATACTCTGTGAAAAATATCTCCAACACCAAGAGAATCTTTTCCATGTCTTTATTGATTTCAAGAAAACTTTCGATCGAGTATGGCACGGGGCACTCTGGGCGACAATGGAAAAATATAACATTAACACAAACATAACCAAAGTTATCCAGAACCTATACAAGGATGCCACCAGTGCGGTGTACTTCAACAACAATATTGGGGAATGGTTCAAAACACAGTTGGAGTACGACAAGGCTGCCTCCTTTCACCAACACTCTTCAATATCTTCCTTGAAAGAATAATGGAAGATGCGCTCGAAGGATTTGAAGGTACTGTAAGCATTGGAGGAAGAAAAGTTACAAACTTGCGCTTCGCAGATGACATTGATGGCCTAGCAGGGACAGAAGATGAATTAGCCGACCTAGTGATGCGCATTGACAAGGCTTCAGCAGCTTATGGCATGCAAATAAATGCAGGAAAAACCCAAATCATGACCAATAGTCAACAGGGCTTCACAAAGGCAATCAGTATTGGAGGCGAAAAGATAACTAGCGTTAGCAGCTTTAAATACCTCGGAGCTATTGTCTCGGATGAGGGAACAAAGCCCGAACTAATGGTCCGAATAGAACAGTCCACAGCGGCCCTTTCTAAACTCAAGTTGATATGGAAAGACAAAGGCTTAGCCCTCGGCACCAAAATCAGACTGATGCGCTCCCTGGTCATGGCCACATTTCTATATACTTGTGAGTCTTGGACGCTGACTGCAGAGCTAGAGAGGAGGATCCTAGCAATGGAAATGAGATGCTACAGAAGGATCCTAGGCATCACATATAAAGACCGCATCACAAATCAAGAGATTAGAGACAGGGTTACGGCAGCGATCGGACCCCATGATGACCTGCTAAATACTGTGAAGAAACGAAAGCTCAAAATGTATGGCCATGTAACAAGATCTTCGGGACTCGCAAAGACCTTCCTCCAGGGAACAGTACCAGGAAAAAGAAAAAGAGGCAGACAGAGAAAGCGGTGGGAAGACAACATCAAAGAATGGACAGGCCTACCATTGAACGAGGTTTTAATCAGGGCAAAGGATAGAGAGGAATGGAGAAAGATGGTCCACAAGTCTTGCTTGGTGCCCCAACGGTCCACCAGACTAAAGGATAGGTAACAGGTAACAGGTAACATTTAATAATAAAAAAATTATCTGTACAGTACCTTTCAATGTGGTCTATTTCTCTAAAATACTCGTTTACGTCTGAACTCTCTGAGAGCAGGGCAAGAAGAGCCGCATCATCAGCGAATTTTGTGAAAGAGCAAAAAGGACTATGGGATTGAAAGTCATTGGTGTACAAAATGAACCATAATGGCGATGTCACAGCCCCCTGGGGCGCGCCTGTGTTAACTATGCGTGCATTTGATATAACATTGTTTACCCTAACCCTCTGAGGTCTCTGGGTCAAAAATTCATTAGCCCATAGGATGATATATGGGCTAATCTTCAATGCTTTCATTTTTTCAATGAGTAAATGAAGTTGTATAGTATTGAAAGCGGATGAAAAATCAATGAAAAACAATCTTACATAGGTGTTTGGTAAGTCTAGATGTTTGTAGACACAATTTAAAATATTTAGAATAGCATCGTCTACACCTTTACCTTTTTGGTAAGCAAATTGTAAAGGGTCCAATTTATTACCCAGATCATTTAATAGAAACATTTTCACAAGTTTTTCCAAACATTTAGACACAATCGAAGTAAGAGAAACAGGTCTAAAGTCATTCATTTTCTTTGGTTTGGACACCTTTGGTACAGGTACAATTATGGACGACTTCCACACAGACGGTATCTCATGGTTTAGTAATGAAGTGGAAAAAATCTCTAGGAAAGGTCCAGCTAGTTGTTCAGCACATTCTTTTAAGATTCGCCCTTGTATACCATCAGGCCCAGCAGCTTTCATTGGGTTGACGTTTTTGAAAATGTTGCAGACTTGCTCTTTTAATCGCTATTTCTAAACAATTGTCAACTTTGACATCCTCAAGAGCTTTGATTCTTTGATAAATTAAGTTGTTAGTGTCGAAACGACAATAGAAATCATTTAAATCGTTGCATAATATTTGTCGTCTCTTGAGGCAAGATTGCTTTTAGTTTTGACTTGTGCTCCAGCCATTTGGTTCATGATGCCCCACGCCTGTCTCATGTCACTTGTCTTAATTGAGTCTTCCAGCTTGGTGCGGTAGTTTCTCCTCCCTTCTACAAGAGCGACATTGAGATTACGTTGCGCTCTTTTCATTTCCTGCCTGTCGCCACTCATATATGCCTTCTCTTTTTAATGATTTCACGTTTTATTTTTGCAGTGACCCATGGTTTGTTGTTGGGGTATATATTGATGCTTTTAGTACTGATACACGTGGTTTCACAAAATTTTATATAATTTGCCACTGCTTCGACCCATTCTTCCAAATTTGAGGTTGTCTCTTTAAACAAATTCCAGTCGGTGCAGTCTAGACAACCCTGTAGTTTGAGAATGTTGTCTTGAGACCATTCTTGCACAGTTTTTTGAATGACTTTGCCCGCTTTAAGTTTCGTGCGGTAATTAGGCAGCATTCATTAATTTAAATAAATGTGGTAATAATAGAATTGCTAGGTGGGCATTACAATTGATGGACTATAAATTTGAGGTCAGGACAATACCAGGGAAAGAAAATGTGTAGCAGATACATTATCACGCTGTACTTAGGTTGGGGAGAAATAGAAAAGTGTAGAGTATATAATAACTACTTACATTATGTTAAGAAGTAAACTAGTGCATTGGCTTTACATTTGTGAGAAAAACTCTGACACTGATGTAGTAGAGTGTAAACAGTGTAGACAGTAAAGTGTATAATTGTGAGTGGGCACAACAATAATAAGTGATCAGATATGTATTTTCATTGAAATGAGATACATGTCTAGTTGGCACATCATTGAAAGAAATAAGATTACATTTAGATATGTTACAGAAGTTATGTCAATTGTTCAGTATAACAGTTTGTTTTGTGATGGGTACTGTCACTATTGATGAATATAAATGTTTTTTTTAACGTTAGAATTGTAATGTTATTAATATGTCAGTGTGTAGGATTTTGGTTTTGTATTACGTTAAGGTTCTCCAAGTTATAGATAATAAAGTTTTAAATTAGAATAGTCTGATATTATATTTGGTGTTTTGTATTCTGAACGTTCGATGTACATCAAACTTGTTAAACAAGGGGGGTGTTACGTGTGCATCTTGGTGTAAATGTTACGTGCGCATCTTAGTGTAAATGTGGAGATCGAAATGGAGACACAGAAACTAATGGTGTTTATATTGTTACGAATATTAAACTAATTATAAACTATGATGCTGACATTGAAGTTGATGTATTGTATTGTATTAACAAACGTAACACATGATATGGCTCTTCCAGTTTGTTCTGGACTTGTGGTATCTTCTGTTGTCGTATTGTATTTCTGTAGCATGCTAAATGTGATAAATTTTCATTTTGTTGTGGATGTCAATTTCATAGTCAATGTGATCTTTCTGAGTAAAGGGAATGGACCTTTCCATTTGACGAATAGTCTGTTGTTTTTGTCTGATAATAACAAACATACTTGGTCTCCTGGTTCAAATTGTTTGAGTTTTCTGTTTCTGTTGACTCTCATTCTGGTGTTTAAGTTTACTATGGCTGTGGCTTCATTGGCTTGTATACATGCTGATATGACTATGTTTCTGGTATCTTGCTTGAATTTCTCATGTCTTGAGTATGAATTGTTTTGACTCAATTCAGCTTTGCTAGTTAAAGTTCTTGAACTATACTTGGAGACTCTGGGCATATAGTCTTGATCTTCAAAGTTCGATGATGGACATTCGGGAATTGGAGGTGGACTTGTGAAAGGTAGGGATGGGCTCGACGTGAATGGGGGTGTCCATGTTGGATGTTTGAACTCTTCATCAATCTGGCTTCGTGGTAACTCTTGATTGTCGCTAGGTAGTGAGCTGGTAACTGGTTCTGTTACATTCTGCATGACCTGAGCGTTTGTGGTAGTCATGTGATTATTTTGGCTAACTTGTTCAGGTACTAAATGTTCTTGTTGTTTGGACATAGATCTGGTGATCACTGCATTGCATATCTGAATTAGGTTTATGTCATTTGTCCTATATATGAGTTCTTGAGGAGTGCATTCTTTAACTCCTTCTATGTTTCCGATGATTAGGTCAACTGGTAGGCTGCATGCGACTAAGGCTTTTGTTTGACCACTAAAAATGGTGTAGTAATGTGCATTATGGCTTCGGGTAGGTTGCTAATGGTTCCGTTGAAAGCAACGGCTTGTACATGGTTGCCTGTGAGTCGGTTTGCGTGGACGAAACGTTCATGCACTATCGTGGACGTACTTCCGGTGTCGCGTAGTACTCACCTTCTTATCTCCTACAAAACCTGGATAAAATTTAAGGCCATTTGACTTTGCTATAACTGTCATTGTTGAGTGCTCATTGGAGTAGTTTCTGTTATATGAGCTTCTGTTTGGTACATATTGTTGTCTGGAGTCTTGGGAATGGCTTCTGTAGCGAGGTTTGTTATCTGGTCTATAATTGCTAGATAATTTGTTGACATAGTATTGTTCTTTATTGTTGTATCTTTGATTGTTGATGTGGGCCTGTCAAAATTTTGATCTCTGGAGACTGTTTTTTCCAGCATTCGTGAGTTTGGTGACCCTTCTTATGACAGTAGGAACATTCTTTGGTTCTGCTACGGCATTGAAAAGCGAAATGCCCTACTTTGTTACATTTGTTGTACTTGATTTTGTCATCTTTTTTGATATTTTGTATTTCTATCTTGAGCAAAGCAGACGAAGTTTTCTTCGATTGATGGTTTGACTGGCTTGTTTGGGTAGGCTGCGTTGTACTGTCTGATGATCTTGGTTAGTGTCTGGATATCTGTGGGATTTCTCTCGATGATGTATGATTGAATATATTTTGAGTGAGCATGTGTGATGTTGTCAATAATGATGTGTTGTCTAAGAGCTTGGTAACTTTCTTCTACTTTGGCTAGAGACATCCATCTGTCAAACAATATTGACATATTGGATACAAAAGTTTGAGGATCATTGTTTTGCTGTGGTCGCTCGTTGTAAAATTTCTTTCTGTAGATGGATGAGGTTGCTCCGTATTGGCGTAGTAGAGCTTCTTTAATATCGGTGTAACTGTTGCGTTCATTTATTGACAGTTGGGAGCAAATGTCGACAGCTTTGCCTGTCAATAAGCTGAGGAGTGAGCTCGACCACTGTGCTTCTGGAAGACCGGATGTGGAGGCTATCTCTTCAAATCTGACGAGGTATGATTCAATGTTGTCAATGGTTTCATTGAATGACGATATTTTATTCATAATTCTATATTTGTAAAAGACATTTGAGTTTCCTTGGTTTGAATTGCTTTCTTTTTGTCTTCTTTGCATTGTTTTTCATGCTTCATCTTTGTTTTTTCATGTTGTCTTTGTTTTTCGGCTTCTTCTCTATCTTCTCGACGATTTTTCTCTTCAGCTTCTCTGTCTTCTCGACGCCTTGTCTCTTCGTATTCTTTTTCTTCTTGGCGTTCTGCCCATTGTTCCGGTTTAGCGATTTGCTTTTCTTTGGCTAATTTAATCAATTCGAAAACACGTTGTGTTCTAGAGCTGGAACTGGAAGCCATCTTTGATTATATATATTTATCTTTTACTTGGGCAAAAATGTTCTTTGATTGTAGATCTATCTCAAATTGAATAATTGCAAAGTTCTAAATGCCACAACTGGCTGGTTATACTTTGACAGTAATATTGTATTTACTGGAGTCGCGAGCTTGATTGTTGATATTGATTGATTAATTGAACTGAGTACTTTCTACTGGTTGGCAGTTGGTCAATCTGGTCTTATGTATACGCGGCAGATTCCAGCCCCCACCTCATCGTGGTTGCCGCGTGAACACCCCGCTCTTCAGAGGGGTGGCCAAGCGGAGCTGATTGCTTGCCACTGATGAATGAGCAGTTGGCAAGTGTAAAAGTTAAACCAAAGAGGTTATGTCCAGCCCCCCCCCCTGAAGGGCCCCGGGGCAACGGTGATTAAGAGACCTAACGGGATCTCCGAAAAGCGGATAGCGCTGGACACCAACTCGAGGGTTGGACGGGTTCTCCTGGGACTCAGCTGATTCGCGGGTCTCTTTTGTTTGGGCAAGAGCTGGCCTGACTGGTGAGGCCTTCGCGGGCAACATTGGGAGGGTCGGCTGGCACCCACGAGCTAGGCTCTAACTAGCCCGTCCCCTGTAAGATAGTAGAGTATCGCGCTTCCCAATAGTAGGTACGAAACTGGGGATATCAAACAATCCTCACAGAACCACTCCTCACGTAAGTGAACTCTTGCCATACGGAGGTGGTGAACATTGGTGTGGTCTTACCCGCACCAAAGAGATGCGGACTCTCTTGCAGGCCCATTAGCACACTGCCTCTAAGTGGCAATAACTAAGGCCGCCAATGGCCTTCGCATCCATACAAACCATGAATAGCACAACCAAACCAATTAAAAGCGGGTACGAGCAGACTCGAACAGGCTCCGTTGAACGGGTAGTAGGCGGTAGGCTCGACATCGAAAAATACTCTACTACTCGCCCCGTGGTTCCGAAGAACCTTAAGAACTGCGATAAATTAGCGAAGGTTCCCTCTCTCAGGACGAAGACCTCTTCTCCGGCTACACTGCATTCATTCTTCCCTCGGAAGAACGGTAGCCAAGGTGTGTGTGACAAAAATAAATTTCGCCCACTTATGGTATCACTCGATAAAAGGGATTTAATTTATTTATTTTAGTGTTCCATTTTATTCACGTAAATTTGGCACACATACAACAAAGCACTATTACCACCTACCCCCCCCCCCATACCTCTCGCCAGACTTCGACGTCATCTTGGGCTTTCTTAAGCTAACACTCGTCTAGTCAAGCTATCAACAAAGGCCACTTGTCGCTAATCTACCCTTGACCGGGGATAGTTCAAACATTCAACTATGTTTAGCCCGACTATTATATCTCCACGTTGGGCCCATACTGTGTGAATTATTCCTTGGTTTACGATATCTTCGGCTTTATCTTTGTTCAAAGAAATGACCCGCGCCACCGCAGGTCGTGCCCCTCCCAAGGTCGCCTAATCACTTCGTTATCCGACCATCTTGGAAAGGCGCGAGATGACCACATTTGCTCTTTCAAGTACCTATCCCTGTGTCGACGCCGGAAACATGCGGCCAGGTCAAGCAGGGATCTCTTTGTCTAAGCAAGCCAGTCAGTCTGTCACATTTGAGAGTATATCTTTCCCCTTTCGCCCCACCTCTTATTTATCCGTATCCGGACAAGATTTATCAGATCGCCTCATTCTTTCTGAGAGCTGGTTGGAGTGAACACGCGTGTCTGAGCTTACGTTTACAATATACTATATTCATTTCATTTCTTTTCCTTACTTGAACTTGGTGGTAAGCTTTACGTGGTTTATGCTTAATAGCCTCTTACTTAGTGTGTGTATTTTTGTGCATTTATTTAGTGCATTATATTCGTGTACATATGTGTGTATTTCTTATCTTGGATTATGTAAGTAGTCACTTTATGTATCATATTTATTATCATGACTTGTACGACTAAATAGTCAAAGTCATCCACTTTATCTGGACTAGAATTTATAACAATTCTTGCCACCTGTATTTAGCTTTTTAGCTACTATTAATTTATCGCTGATAAATTACCGCTCGCCACGAGCCCACTATATCTATTGATAAATTCCTTGACCGGGAACTATCATAATATTTATGTAACATGTATTATTACCTAATATATATTTATGCTTATTCCGTGACAAGGAATGCCTTAACTATCTATATATTCTCTTTTATCGGCCGGTTGGCCAGACTTATTACTTAGGTAAAACCATGTATACATTATCTTATTTATCTTATCCTATCATTATCTTATCTCGGTTGATCGCCTGACCTTGCGCTCAGAAGGGACATGGATTATCTCCCCCTTCTCATGTCTCCATTCAAACCGTACTCTATTGTTCAGGCCACACGGCCAGTTGTAAACAATGGCCACCTGGTCACTGACCATCAGCCATCTCCCCCCCCTTCCCCTTTCATCTCGTCATTCTAGCTACTCGTGATGATCTCACCTTGGCGGGTGTACATCACTGTTGACTTATCATTACTCCCCTTTGTGGGACCTCTCCACTATCACTTGTATTGTATTCTCCTCTGATGAGATACGATATATATACGTGTTAGCTCCCTTTGATACTTGTGAAACTAGGTTATAGTTTCTACATACTAAATGTTACATTACTATGTGTTATCGCCCTTGGGGGACTTCACTACTATTATTATTGTCTCCCCTGATGAAATGTAATATTTAATTGATTAGCTCCCCTTACTATTGTGAAACTAGATTATAGTTTCTATGTAAACATTCTGAAGATGTCCTTCAAGGAAAGGCGTCTACCTCCCAGTGTCATCATTGTGGCTAAGTTGATCTACGAATCTCGTTGCAGCTTTTATTACAGGCTACTTCTACTAGAAGCCCTAACTTCGTAACGCTGTTACCAGTCTGCTGAAACCAGATCTGAAGATACCAGCCTTACTTACTACTCAGAAGAGTCCGACCAACAATCGCTTGCCAGAAGACCTGTCCCTGCAGCTACGTATAGTTGGACTGTCCCGTGCGCTAGGAACGATCACGCCAGCCCACCCACAGACAACTCAGCATCAGCCACACCAGTCTCGTCAGAGCAGCATAGGACTTAAAGCTAAGCAACCAGCCTAATGACACTTAGACCACTTGGTTCTCATATCTTATGATGATAGTCCCATTTATGTAAATAATTAGGCCCCGCCCTAACAATGTACAGCATTTTACCTTTTACTTACTTTCATTCTTATTATTAAACTGTACATATATTTTACATAAAAAGTATTTGTTGCCTGCATTTATAACGCTGTGCCTGTTAGTTTATGTGCAAGTCAAGGTCCTCAAATTATCTAAACCCCCTAGACACCTAAACGGCCACCATCTTTAACCCACTTGTCACAGTGTGGCTAGCCAACCACACCAACCTGGTGATCATGTCCCGCACCAGGCCAACCGAAAACGACCAAAACAACAACGAGGGCCATCGGCCCTCCTGCACAACAACCTGGTGATCATGTCCCTAACCAGGCCGATCCAAAAACGACCAACAACACAGTGAGGGACATCGGCCCTCCTGCGCGTCAACCATTACAACGGTCAGTCGCACCCAGTCCTATTCCCTTAGGGTGTGATAAGACCCCCAAAATCAAGATAATGCAGCTCAATTTCTGCGGATTGATTCCCAAGATACTTGAGCTTACGAAGCTCCTCCATGAGAGGGAAATAGATGTCGCGCTATTGCAGGAGACTTTGGTAGGCAATAAGCCACATTCGTGGCTACACGACCTATAGGTGCAAGTGCACAGAATGTAGAGGAATCATAACTCTGGTTAGAAACGGAATGGTAGTTTCCCAGAATCCTGGCCCTTAACGCGGGGGAACCGACGCCATCACTTTAGACATTTATAAAGCTGGGAGAAAATACACGGTAATAAACTGTTACAACCCACCGAAGCATGAGATTGCCTTGGATCTAGGCGATAAGACATTATATACTAGAACCCTATTAGCGGGCGACCTCAACGCCAAGTCTCCTGCCTGGGGCTATGACGCAACCGACACCTCGGGCCAGAAAGTCCATGAAATCCTTAACACTACGAACTTGTTCTGCCTCCAGAACAAACACAGTCCGCCAACACTCTTTCATACAGACAACGGGTCTTATCTTATCTCTGCCGATCTCGAGGGGAAAACCACCTATAATGTGCTTGAGGATGTCGGAAGCGATCATAGGCCCATTGAAATCAATATTGCCCTCTCAGATGCCAGGGGTGTAACCACAAAAGGCTCAGAAAGTGGAGTTACACCAAAGCCGACTGGCCAGCTTTCGGGGCGGCAGTCGACACCGCCCTATCGGAAATAGCGGTGGAGGATGGTACTGTCGACAAAATATACGGCGATATCACTGCAGCGATCTTGGGTGCGGCTAGGAAGCTAATCCCTTGGACCTATCCCGGCATACGGCATAGACCCGCCTGGTCCCGAGAATTAGATAGAGTAGTCAGGGCCAGGAAGCGGGCGAGGAGACAAGCACAAAGGAAGGGAACCCCCGAATGCCGCAGGGAGTTCAACCGACTATGTCGGAAGGCCAGCGAGGTGGCCCAACGCGTGCGGGCGGACCACTGGAGGGATGCCTGTGCCGGGCTGGATCTTCGGGATACTTCCAAATCCTGGCGTCTTCTTCGAAATATTGAGGCCAAAGATTTGGTGCGCACGGTCACCCCACTATTGTCACCCAGTGGGGATCGAGTAGCCAATGACAGGAAAATGGCCGACTCGCTTAACAAATATTTCGCTTCAATAAGCAGGTCCGAAAAGAAGTCGCCAACGTCTATAGCCCTCAACAAGGAGCGTAAGATCAGAAGACTTGGACACGTGTAATGCGCCCTTCTGCCGTGCTGAGCTAGACAGAGTGATTGGCAAGTGTAAAAACAGTAAGGTTCCGGGGCCAGACAACGTAACCCCTGAGATGGTAAAACACCTCGGGGGCAGAGCAAGAGACAAACTCCTGGAGTTTGTGAATCGGACCTGGGCAGAGTCCAGACTGCCCATGGCCTGGCGCTGTGCTACCATTGTTCCAATACTTAAAAAGGGCAAAGTCGCGACTAGCGTGGAGTCCTACAAACCCATATCCCTGACCTCTGTTGTCGGCAAGATAGCAGAGCGAATGGTCAGCGAGCGGCTAGTGTGGAGCTTCGAGAGTGCCGGTATCCTAGCGCCAGAGCAGGCTGGCTTTAGGGCAGGCTTGAGCCCAATCGACCAGGTCACGGTATTCATGCAGGAGGTGGCCGACGGGTTCCAGAGGTCCGAGAGTACATACGCAGTTCTTCTTGATCTTAAAGAAGCATACAACGGGGTGAGGAAGCCAGGCCTCTTTCTGAAACTTAGAGCCATGGGCGTACGCGGGCGGACCTATAACTGGATAAAGCAGTTTCTTACGGACAGGAAAACACGAACTTATTTCCAGTACTGTCTTAGTGAGGAAAACACCCTTTTATGTATCCTTTTCATGGCCTATTTGAATGATTTGCCCAACTCACTTCGGTGCCGTAAACTGCTATATGCTGACGATATTGTCCTCTGGTCAACCGGGAAGAAAGCTGACCAAATACAGGCATTATTGCAAGCAGACCTCCATACCATCTCCTCGTATTGCAAGAAATGGCAGATTCAGATAACGTTGCCAGAACGACCTGGTCCCTGTTCACCTGGGAATCGACATTCTTGCGGCCCCATTCGAGCTTGAACTCGGTGGGCTGCGACTCCAGCGCGAAAATACGCCAAAGTATCTAGGCATCACCCTGGATCGTAAGCTCTCAATGCACTTGCACATCTAGGAAGTAGAAAGAAAGGCCTCGGAGAAGTTAGGGTTATTATGAAAGCTGGCCAGTACCAAGTGGGGCGCCCGAGCTGACATGCTCCGCACACTTTGGCTGTCACATCCCAAATTGAGTACTCCCTGCCCGTGCAGGTGTACGCAAGCAGAACAGCCCTCGAATCACTCGACCGTGTACAGGCCCAAGCGCTGAGATTCATTTGCGGCACCTATAGAACGAGCCCAATTTCCGCTGCAGAAATTATGTCGAACGTGGCTCCTCTAAACTTGAGGAGAGAGCGCGCTGTGCTAACAGCCCTGGAGCGCTATAAATGGAGTGAACCAGGGCTACCGACTCATACTCTAGTCACTCAGTGGAGAGCAAAACACAGGATCATACGGCAATCTTT
Source organism: Biomphalaria straminea (assembly GCA_021533235.1). NCBI lineage: Eukaryota > Metazoa > Mollusca > Gastropoda > Planorbidae > Biomphalaria > Biomphalaria straminea. Next base: position 14,659 of record JADKLZ010009014.1, on the reverse strand, counting down.
TATGCACGTCGCGGAAAATTTGAGTGCACAAGCTGGGCTCTCCACTGATCGAGTCCCCATTAAAAGGATAGGCACGTGCCCGCCCTGGAGGAGACTGTAGACCCTTCCCATTAACTTTACCATCCAAGGGATGGAGGGGGCCACAAAACGACACATACCCCCGATTTACTAAGGCAAATGGCAATGGCAACACTTAAGACTTACCCTCCCAACGCCATATACTGCTACACAGATGGGTCAGTCCTGAAGGACCCCGTTAGAGCTGGGTATGGGGCCTATATCAGCTACCCAGACACTGAACCAGACAGGCTGTCAGTGGAATCAACGCTGGTATCGTCAGTTAGGAAAGAGTTAACCCTAAAACACGTGCTCCAAAAGTTGAGTGAAAAGATAACCGTTGCGACTACCGTTGTAATGGCTACCGATTCCCTGTCCTGCCTCCAAGCCATGGCCGGCTTAAGGTGAAAATCCGATATGGTTAAAGAGGCATTAGGCGCCGCAAATAACATCCGCCTACTTATTGGAGCTGTCACTTTTATGCAGTGGGTGCCCTCGCACTGCGGCGTGAGGGGCAATGCCGCGGCAGATGCTCTGACACGAGAAGGAGCGCTGGCCCACTTTCGAAGCGCCAAGTACGTTTCAACAGACTACTACTCAAATCCGAGAGTGGGTGCATGAAAAATGGATGAAATCCTGGGATGAATCCAAAAATGCCAGGGGAGTCTGGCACATGCGCCGCCCAGATCGAGGAGACCCGTGGTGGAGGCTAAAACGGTCGGAACAGACAACAATTGCACAGTGGCGTACGGGACACTGTCCCATAGTGCGTATTTCGCCCGAGTCCGGCCAAATTTTGATGCCCGTTGCCGACACTGCGGGGATTCAGAAGAGACGGTGGTGCACGTCTTGCAAGAGTGTCCGCAGCTCCGCGAGCTGCGGGGAGACGTATCTGGTGGTCAACTCACTTTGTATGGAAGCTATGAGGCACTACGCCGCACAGCAGAGTTCATTTCCAGGGCAGTACTGTTTTTCATTTGGAGCTCATCTCAGGTCTTATGTATACATTGCCAGACGAATGATTTATTTACTGGTCTTATTTACGTTGCCAGTTATAATAATACTTCATAGGTCTTACTAGTACTGCCTATGTAAGTAAAAATATGTATATTGGTCTTACGCCTTTTGCCAATTACATATAATAAATAGATTTCGTCAGTTAAATGATAACTCTAACGAATATCTTTTAATAAGATAAATGTTAGCCAACTGTCCTTTAAACACAGTAGTTCTGTTGTTTGTTGAATAAAAATGAAGTTCCTTATTGAAGAGTTTAGAAATTTGTCATAGATCTTGATATATTTTTGTTGAAGTGCCTGATTTATGCCGTATTAATTCGTTGGAGTGCCAGACCTGTGCTATATTCTTTCGTCGGAGGTGTCAGATGTCACTTTCTTTCGTCGGGGTGCCAGATGTCACTTTCTCTTCTTGTTGTGGTGTTGTTTGATGTCACAATACTTGAAGAGAGTGATGCCGGGGATTTTATGTATTTGAAATAATAATATTGACGATGACGATCTAGGATTCAACTGAGTAAAGCTTTGACTATAAAATGCAGGAACCTTTATTTAAATCCAACATAATTACAGCTATGTACAAATAAACATTAATAAAACTTGTAGTTGAACAAATGCATACTTCTTATGAAAAAATATTAGAACAATAAATGCGACTAACTCTTAGCTAGTTCTCAGCTTGACTGAATAGACCTACGCTTTTTGCCCGCCTTCCGAAAATGTCCTTTTATTCAAAACAACCAATCAGATTTGAATTCAGACGTCTGCAGATCACGTGGCTGAGATTCTTGGAACAATCTAAAAATAGCTGCCGGGTTAATCCCGAGGTACTGCTAAAAACCTAGATTTCATATTTGTATAAGTGTTCTTACTAAATTATAAAATACATAGATAAACCTAGAATTGCTTTGTGACAATTAGTATGACTCCTTCTGTTTCGGACACAAATGAGAGATAAATTATGGATTCCTCTTGAGACGGGGGAGAATCTTAAAGTGATTGATCAAGCCAATTTTGGAGCTGCAGAGTTTGCTATAATTCGTGCATGTATATGCATCATTCATAGGGCTAACTGACAAGGCAGCTTTCTTTTTCTTTCTCTTGAATGATGCATCTTCGTTTCTTTTGCACTCGGAGAATATCATACTAGGACGTACAATCTGTTTCATGCTGTCCAGTCATGGGCTATCTCCTTCCACATATTTGTTGTTCTCACTTCTCGCTTGCAAATATCTCTGTAGGTTAATCTTGGGAGGCAATCTCAGCGTAGAGGATGTCTTTAGGGATTCTTCCACCTGACATGTGAGTGACATGTCCGAACCAGCGTAGGACTAGCTGTGACAAAAAAATTTCGCCCCCTCTAGGTATCACTCGGGTCTAGGCATTTAATTAATTTATTGTATTATCCTATCCTCATTTTCTCAACTTAGACCATATGTCGCTAAAAAGGATTATTACCACCCTTCCACACACTCCCTTTTTCTAGGCATCGATGTCACATTGTATCTTCGTATCTCTGACACGTATCTTGCCGGGCTGTTGATAAGTGGACAAACATCCTGTGCGATGTCTTTATTGTGTTTATTGGACGGAGTCTACCTCTCCTCCCCTTCACCAGTAACACCTTCCTTACCCTCCTCTGTCGGAAGTGACTGGTCACTTCAAAAGAATCCTGTCAACACCTAGATAGTCTCGCGCGTCTAATCTCTACTAGACAAACATCCTTCGTCATCGGACCACCTTAGAAAGAAGCGAGACGGCTGGTCTTTCAAATCTTATCGATACACCGGAAACATGCGGCCAGGTCAAGAAGGGATCTCTTTGCCTAAACACGTCAGACAGTCTAAACACATTGGAAGGCCCGCCTCCGGATGCACGCGTGTAAAAGAGACGGGATTTCTTACCCTAGTCTTATTCTCATTCTTTCTGGAGAGCTGAGAGGGAAGATACATATCCTTGTTTGAGCTCTACGCTTATTCCTTCTTATATTCTTACTTTGGATTTGGTGGTATGTAACTTGGATGTGCTAAAAATATCTTGTATCTAGTGTATTTATATATTTGTGCATTTATTTAGTGCATTATATTTGTGTACATAAGCTCAAGTTCACGTAGAATTCCATGTTTCCTGTCGTGTCATATGCAGACGCTTTCCCAAACAGCTGGAGGAAAGCCACAGTTATACAGATACCTAAACCGGGAAGAGACGGCTGTGACCCAGCTATCTATCGTCCAATAGCGCTAACAAGCTGCATCTGCAAAACCATGGAAAGAATGATAAACAGTAGGCTGGTCTGGTACCTGGAGAGGAATAAAGTGATCTCCAAATACCAGTGCGGATTCCGACAGGGGCGGATAACAACCGACCATCTAGTAAGGCTAGAAGCATACATCAGAAATCTAGTAGCTGTATTCTTCGATATAGAAAAGGCAAATAGTTGGAGCAGTTAGACTTGTCACCCTTTTTGTATAGGGATATGATAACGGAATCTCAAAGTTCAGGTGGGACACACACTTCTCCCAGCATAGAGCGAACAAGTCTGTTAGCTTCTCGGTCAGGACGGCACCACCCATTTTAAATATTTCAGCGGGAAGTCCATCAGAGACAGGTGTATTGTGTTTTTGAGTTTAGATATTGTGTCTCAATTTTCTCAGCTGTCGGTGGGTCGTCGAGCTCCTCTCTTATAGTTTTCTTAGGGACATTTGCAAGCGATTCCTCTGATACGTGCCTTTTATCACCAAACAGCATACTGTAGTGTTCTGTCCAACGATTTAGTATGTCCGCCTTGCTGGTAAATAGGTAGAACCATCGGATGATCTTAGCGGTGCTGTAGTTCGGTAA